>CM067332.1:61747500-62025000 GCA_034376525.1 Nicotiana benthamiana | reverse complement strand
CCCCCAAAATGCTTATTTATTGAAATGTAATTAACTGTTGGAAGGTGGATGTGCAACATTTGAGCTGTGAAATATAAAGGAGAATGTTCTAGTGGATTTATTTTTGGAAATTAGGATTTAAAAGCTATCTTTTTGTTCCTGGACTCGTGGAATCTCGTGTTCATGAAATGAATTGATCTGTCAAATTCAAAGCATCTTTCAGGTGTAAAGTTTGTTGATCTGCAGTCTGATCTGATTAACTGCTTAACTTTTAGTATCAGAGTTGTAATGATTATATAATTGTAATTAGATATTGCATAGATAAATATATGGCGTAGGCTATTAACTAAGAATAACAAGGGTGATTTAAATAGATATGAAATAGAAATGAAGGGTAATTGTTTGGAATATCAAGCTTGTGTTCCTAAGCAGATGAAGTAGATATGACAAAGTGATTAAACTAGTGGTCATAAATAATGGGTTTATTGGGTATGTGAATTTTCTCTTTTATAAGGAATGTTGACTTCCCTAAATTGTTGGCGATACCAATTAGCTATCTGGTAAATTTGGATCTGTTCCACAAATGCTTCAATATTTGAATTTGATTCTTTAGAGCTTTTCATTAGATGGCGAACTGAAACCATGTTTAGCCGTTGTTCATATTTTCTCCTCCTTAATCTCGGAGCCATTTACTAGCTTGAAACTGCCTGGTGTGAAGTGCTGTTTAGGCTTCAGAAATTGTTGTTGTTTTTATTTTCTGTTTCTGTAATCAGGTTCCTTGTCCTCATATATTCGACCCTGCTGAGAAATACATATCCTTGATCATACCTGCATACAATGAGGAGTACAGGCTTCCTGGAGCCCTTGATGAAACTCTGAAGTAAGTGAACCCGAGCTTCCCTTGTATCTATTCTGTTTACTTTTATCCCTTTGATGTCTGATCGCAGAATCCACAGCTTTGATACTGTTCTGCTGGTAGTCACAGCGACTGTAATTCCCCTGCTGTCTTCTGAGTTCTGGACTCATTTATAACTCTCAGTGGCTCAAGTTAATAAGCTGACCTTGTGGTTTATAATTTTAATTGCTCCTACCATGCATTTATGGCTCTTCTAGGTTCTATCCTAAGAAGTCTATTGATTTATCAATTGAAGTCTAATGATATGATCAGTCTTGATGGGATGGCGGGATGGTGCTGTGTTTTCTGCACACTGCATATGTTAATGCTGCAAAATAATTGTGTTTATAGCTCATTGTCACTGCTACTGCTATGTCTTTTACAGCTTTGGTCAGCATGCGAACAAGATACTTGGTCTTTTTTATCTTGTTGAATAGAAAACCATCATCTGGTCTTAATTTTCTGTGGTTACTGGGGCACAAAGCTGCATTGTCAAAATCATTTTTGACCATTTATTTTTGCTGGAACCTTTGGTTATGGAACATCTGGTCATGGTCACTTCATTTGTTGATTTTTGTTTTGGACCTTTGGTGGGCGTGGATTGTTTGAAGGTGGTAAAGGACAGGATTTGCATTTAAAGACTATAATATATTGAACCTGTCATTTCATATACTATGTGGTTGCATGTGTTCAAACGTAAAAGATTATCTGTTGAAGTCCATGTATAACATCTGGCAGAAAATTAAAGGGGCTGAACAAGTAAAGTATTCTTTTGTGAATTCTGATAGCATTTTTGCAAGCCCATGAGTTACATTAATTTAGACTTTCACTTAAATCAAGGCATTAAGGAGCATAAAGGATTTTGTGTTTGAAATTTACAGTTATCTCCAACAACGTGCGGCCAAGGACAACACATTTACATATGAGGTATGAGTCAAGATGTAATAAAGTTTTCATTTTCTTTAGTTTGATTCATCAAAAACTAACATCCCTACTACTGCTCCCGCATTTCTGAGAAAGAAAGAGAATCACTTAAAGTCCTAAAATCTCTTGAGGAAGCTGACTAGAGAAGATAACTGTGTCAGCTAAGAATATGCAAGAATACAGCCTGGTTCACATAGATTTCGGGATTATCTGAAACTATCCCGGTGGTATTGATATTTTCAATCTAGAATAGTTATGTTGCTGTTACTCGGGTTTAAGGCTGTATCCGGTTCAGGTTCTGGGTCTATTTGGGTCTGCGGTTCCGGTTCTGGCGGTTCCGGTTTTGGCGGTTCTGGCGGTTCCGGAGCCGGAACCGCTACCATACGGTTCCGGGTACCATCCGGTTCCGGTTCTGGCGGTTCCGGTTCCGGCGGTTCCCGGCAGTTCTGAATTTTTTTTTTATTTTTAAAATCAATATCTTGTATAGTAGTCATTAGTATATTATAGAATATATTTTATATGGTGTACTATGTTATTAGTATAGTATATATTGTGTTTGGTAATTAGTATATATTGTGTATAAGTAGTGTATATTTTGTATATAAGTAGTATATATTGTATTTAAGTAGCATATATTGTATATAAGTAGTGTATATTGTGTTGTAGTTAGTAATTAGTATAAATTGTATATAAGTAGTATATATTGATAAAAGAATGTTGTCATTAGTATATTGTGTTTTATGTTATATATTGTATGTTATATAAATATTCAAGGATTGATATAGAAGTAAAGACAAAGAAATATTGAGACAAAAGATATTCAAGGATATGATAAAGAGCATATTTATTGACCAAAATAGCATATCTTTCTTAGTCTTCCTTCCCCCAATGGAAAAAAAACTAAAAGAAGACATGCCAATGTACAAGTTACATCATAATTTATGCATTATTCCCTGAGCATGACTTAACTCAGTTATCCCCTGTGGTGAATGCTTCTTCTTGTTCCTTGGGGTTAATTCTATTGACAGTTGCACCCACATCATCGGCCACTTCAGTTTTTTCGACATCTTTTGGAGTTCATGGAGCCGAGCCATATGCTTCTTCCCTGTCCGAGCCATATGCTTCTTCCCTGTCCTGTGTGCCTCCATTGATTTCTCAGACAAAGCCCCTACAATAATAATGCAATAAAATCCAGATAACAAAAAAGGTCTTTTAACTTTTCAGTCATGTTATATCACTCACAATAATAGACAAATACATATACTGAGCCATGTCGAATACAATGTCAAGGTCCATCAAAAGATAAGTTACTAAGGATTCAAATTGTTCAGGTATTAGAGAATTGAATTACAGCAGATGTCAGATCCTGTAGATAATGTACTGGACTTACCTTAAAAGTTGATGCCATAAGTAGATCTTGAAGCTTAGGGACTATGTCGTACGATACAATCTTCAACACACCATCAATGTGAACGGACTTCTTAGTGTTTGAAGGCACTACTTTAAATCCTGCCTTATTTGAACCACCCCATTGAGATAAAACCACCTGTTCCATTGCACCTTTTTCCAAGCCATCAGCATGGTGTTGTAAAGATGGTGTGACGTTGTCCTTTGTACCTTCTTTCTCCAAAATCTCTAGAGATGTTCCCTCCACCAATTTATTACCAGGCAAGAATTCAACTTTCGGTTTTATGTTGAGATTGTCATCAACCGGGGGAGGGGTAGTATTTTGGCCACTACTTTCACCGGTTTTAGCCTTTTCTTTACCGAACATATTTTTCAACGTAAATGCCATAATAATTAGCACGTAAGAGTTGAAACGAGTTTACCGGATTGACGAACAACTTCTTGAAAATTGAAAATCGTTGAAATTGAACACTTGAAAACTTCAATTCAACAACTTCACAATGTTTCACGAATTTGCAACAATAAATTAAGCCCTTGCACTAGAAAGATTGAAAGAGAGCTTGAGAGAGATTGAGAGAGATTGTGAGATATTGATGAATTGGTGAATAAAAATGAAAGAATGAGGGGGTATTTATAGTTGAGAAATGAGAAATAGTGTAATTATATAAAGTTTGGGGTTAAATTAAAGTTTGGGGGCCAAATGGCTATTTTTTAAACTTCCAAACGGATAGTTTTGAAAAAGAGCCGTTTGGAAATTTAATTTTTTTTTTTAAAAAAAATTACCGTTACAGAACCGTTTGAAACTGCCAGAACCGGTCCGGTTCCGGTTCCGGTTCTGGCGGTTCCAACGGGTAGAACCGTCCCGCTACGGTTCCCGGGAACCGCCGGAACCGGAACCGCCGGAACCGGGCCGCCGGAACCGCCAGAACCGCCAGGGCCGCGGTTCCGGTCCGGTTCCGGTTCGGAACCGCTAGATTTGCAGCCTTACTCAGGTTTGCTACATTTTTTCAGTTTTCTTTTTTTTTCCCTGGAGTATATAAGATTCTGCTGTTGCAGTTCTTTAGATTTTGATTTTCCAAACAAGTTGACTGTGTATTTCTGATGCCCTTTTTAGTTTTGGTTAAGTGCCGAAAAGAATACACAGCTAGAGAACATTACAACAACAAACCCATTATAATCCCACATAGTGTGGTATGTGGAGGGTAGTGTGTACGCAGCCTTTACCCCTTATCTTGTGGAGATAGAGAGGCTGATTTGCAATGCACTCGGCTCAGAGAAGCATAAGCACCACGTTAAAGAAGAGAAAAACAAGAAGCGCAACAGTGAGAAGCCGTGTAAAAGCAGTACAAATAACAACCAAATAATCAGGTGACCAAAGTGAAAGAAATGACAGGTATTCATAGAAATCTAACGGCAACAAAATACTAAAGTGCGTACTAATACTACCAGTATGACAAGGAGAACACTAAACTAACTACCCTACTACCCTAATCATCGATCATTGAGAACATAATGGTTTAAAAATTGCACAAGTAGAGAACACAATGATTATAATGATTTACTAATTTATGTTTCCTGCTGCTGGAAATGTTTGCTCATACTGAGAAGTGATATGTGTCAGTGCTGAAACCCAGTTATATTGGTATCAAGCAATTCAAGTTTTATTGGTCCTATTTGCGACTAGGGAATGCTCTTAGAGACAAGACTATAAAAATTGAAATACAGATAAATATTCCACCATAAGCTCAAGCACAACATTAAATATATAAAGACACTGCCAAATGCACAAATTTTGGAACTCATAACATTGAAAACTTTTGGTTTTCCTTTGAGAATCCGCCACTATTTCTGTTGTTTACTTGGGGTAATGTCGTGAGATATTTACACCATTCTACATTCTTAACGATTGATGCCTGAATAGGTAATTATTATTGATGATGGGAGTTCCGATGGAACAAAAAGAGTGGCTTTTGACTTTGTGAAGAGACACTCTGTAGACAATGTGCGAGTCATCCTTTTGGGGAAGAACCATGGAAAAGGGGAAGCTATAAGAAAAGTGAGTCTAATCTTATCAACTGATAAACTAATTCAACAAGTTCTCTGTGTTTTCTGTTTTTATGCATTTTTACTCTGTGGCAATTGATTAAATCCATTTGCTTCTGCGAAAGCATTGTAAAATCAGGGAATGCTTCACTCACGTGGTGAACTGCTTTTAATGCTTGATGCTGATGGCGCAACCAAAGTAGATGACTTGGAAAAGCTTGAAAACCAGGTTTTGGGCCCGCCACTGCAGATTCCTTGTATCTATAAGTGCATTATTCAACAAAAAGTTTAGTGGAAATAGTTGCTGGATTTCTTTGTAGTGTCTAATTATTTTCCAGCCAGATTCATGCAGGTGCTAAAAAGGGAAACCAGCATGAAGATTCTGCTGGTAAAGATTCAACTGTAAGAATATCAGATGTTCCCGCAGCTGCATTTGGTTCACGTGCTCACCTCGAGGAGAAGGCTCTAGCTACAGTTTTGTTTTGACTTCTCTTGTTTGTTGTGTATATTTTGAATTGTCCCTCTTAGTTCTATGTATATTCTGGCACCTTCTCACTGTTTGAATTCTGTTCCATGTTACAGAGGAAATGGTACCGCAATTTCTTAATGAAAGGTTTTCATATCGTGGTTCTCTTGGCTGCTGGTAGTGGAGTTCGTGATACTCAGGTAATCTTGTACTCTATAGAGTAGCTCAAACCTCTCATCTAGATTGAGTCCTTGTTTAAAAGCCTCCAACTAAGGTCTTCTAACATTCTCTTGATTGGAAATGCTGGATTTATTGCAGTGTGGATTCAAGATGTTTACCAGAGCTGCTGCCCGAAAACTTTTTCTAAATATCCGTTTGAAAAGGTATATTGCTTCAAGTGCCTCCTCTTCCCTATCTCAAGTTTAACAGGAGCTATATTTAGGCAGATTCATTCATTTGCCCTATGTCTACAGAGGATTTTTTAGGAGCATTATGAGCATTTCAGAAACTGGTGTATAATTTGCCATGTTACTTCTTGTAGTCTTTTTCCTTGGAGTCTGTATTCTTGAAGTGTTACTTTTCCTGGTAGAATCAAGTTCAACCAAATGGTACATTTTATTTCAAGGCTTTTGGTTCTAATGATCTTAGACAGAAGTCTGTTTGGTAATTTATTGACCCCTCTACAAATCCGTTGAATGTGGACCCATGCATTTGATCTCCTATGCCTTTATGTGGCTTGTCCGTCTTTTTTGAAAAATTCTTATGTCCACAAATTTTATTTACTCACAATTTTGGGTCTTTTCTCTTAATTGACTTACCATCCTTTCTGAGAAGAATCTAGAAGGAACATGTGGTAGTTAGAGTGTAGTTGTTGAGAATATGGAAAATCGCGTCAGAGGCCGATTGACTGGGAAATCCAAGTCAATTATCATCCCTTCCCTTTATTCTTGTTTCTTGAACGCCCTATGTTTTGATTAATCACTTTGACAAGGAGCTTGAAACCTTGGACCTCGTTCATAAAGAGAGCTCCAGATCTCTGTAATTCTTTGAAAAAAATCTGCTTCCCTATTCTCAACAGTATTCTCGTTTATGGGCTGTTCAGAATCATCACAAATAGAACTACTTAGTAGTGGATGTGATAATTAGATTTGTATTGGGATCTTTTGAGAAATTCTCTTACTTGATGTCTTCATGAACATGAAGGGGAACCTTGGAGCAACGGTAAAGTTATTTTGTGTGACTTATAGGTCACGGATTCAACCCGTAGAAGGAACCACTAATCCTTGCGTTAGGGTAGGCTGTCTACATTACACCCCTTGAGGTGCGGCCCTTCTCCGGATCCTGCATGAACGCGGTATGCTTTGTGCACTGGGCTGTCCTTGATGTCTTCATGTACATCTTAATGAAGAGAATGCTTTAATGTCCTGATTTTACAATTCAATAGTTTCCCTATATGCAATGCAACTGCGAAGTTACATCTCTTTTCGAACATTAGTTGCAAACGGCATCTCTCTCTCTTGATCTCACTCCGTACACCTAGTTATTGTCTTGTGTAATGCTCTCTGCTACTCCAAGTATATTTGCGCTTTTGTTTATGTTGCTTTCACTATCATCTACTTACTATTTTTTTACTTTCCTGGCTATCTCTAAATTTTGTTATCAGGGAATTACTAATTATCTTTTCGCAGGTGGTGCTTTGATGTTGAGCTAGTTTACTTATGCAAATGGTTTCGGATTCCAATGATTGAGATATCTGTTAATTGGACAGAAATACCTGGATCTAAAGTCAATCTATTAAGCATCCCCAACATGTTGTGGGAGTTGGCAATCATGTCTTTGGGTTATAGAACTGGCATCTGGAAAATCTACAGCTGAGTCCACTTTATTTTCAGGCAACTCTATTTGGATAGTACTCGACTTGGAGCCTCGTAACACATCTACTGCTTCATAATTTAGAAAGTACTTGTTTTAGGATTTAACCTTTTCTTGCACTACAATATATTGGAGGCTAACCTTTTCCTTTTGCTGGACGTAACCTATTATGAGGATCACCTTAACAAAGGCAACTTGTACTTCTACACTGGCAATGTTTCATGTTTCTGAGTCTCTTCTATGAATCTATATACAGAGCTTTAGTAAAGTACTTCTTTTCTTGGTTTGCAAGGGATCCATCTCTGTTCCTTGGTATTGTTTGAGTATCCTGTTACAGCTCCAACTTGCTTGGGATTGAGTCACAGCTGTTGTTGATGTTGGGATAATCTGCTTGTGTTATGTAAGCTATAATGGTGAGTACTGTACCTATTTAGTACTACTCGACATATTATTTGACTTCGCAAGGAGCTCCTTTTCTGTCTAGGTAATTTTTACTCATATCTAAACGATTCCCAAACTGAATAGGATTTTAGACTATCTGTACAGTTAACTTAGAATGCATATAAATAATTGGTCTATTTGTACATGTAGCTTAATGGGATTTTTTCACTATTAGCCCGCGCCAGGAACTATTTACATTTGGTACCCGAAAAAGTGTATAAAATTCGTATAATTTTTGTATATAACATACATTTTTTGACTATAATTATGAGAGGGCTATATAGTGTCATTTTTTCTAGCTTTAACGGCTAATAGTTGAGATTGGAGGGAATGTATGTAATAATGGAAATACACACACAAGAAGACAAAGAGCTAATGAAATTGAAAGATGGAACTTCTGTGTAGTTGCTCTTTGTATATAGAATTTCTTATCAAATGTCTTTCTAATCCTTCTATTAGTGTAAAAGTTACTTCATTCGGTTCTCATTATATATGCAAATCCACGTTATTTGATGTTTGTTACATGCTTATATCAATAAAAATAGTTAACTCTTTCCATTTACAGTTGTGCTGATTAATACCAAGAATAGAACAATCCTTCCACATAGAAATCCTAGGAGATATAATATTCTTTTATTGCATGTACTCAAAAGGCAAGATTCAGGTAAGATGTTGAGTCAATGGATTTGGAGTTCTAACGAGAGTCGAGTAAATGCATATAAATAATTGGTCATGTGTATATACAATGTTGGAGCCTAAAGCAATTGGTTTAGAAAACGCACAGCGGTTCACCCTTACTGCAAGACAACTTTCTATGAAAAGAGAGAGAGAGCATGGAAAGTAATAGTAGTAGTTTTGCTTTTTAGGAATTTTCATAAAAAAACTCAGTTTAGAGCCTAATTACCACATGTAACTATAGTTTTCTTAATTACTGTTTGTTGCTAATATATTAATTTTGCTGTATCAAATGCATACAACCAAACTCAGATTTCGATGTTTTCGTTCGCCTATGAATATAAATTTTTATGAAAAAGCCGTATCTCATTCGCACATAATGTTATATCAATGAATACAATTTTGATATATAAGTTGTATTAACTGCATGCGTTTGCGCATACTAAGAAGACTAAAAACCTAGGGTTTATTTGCTATTGATCATCATCTTTTTGAACTTGCCAAAGTTAACGTAACCGTCATCGTCGGCATTGATGGAGTTGACAAGTTTTATTTTGTGTCTTATACAACTGACACTAATTGTATAAGGCTCCTATTTGTCTCACAAATTTGTGAATCCTAATCTTACACTTCTGGGTTCATAGAAATCTGAGTCTATAAATTTGTGAGACAAAAAGGAGCCTCATATAATTAGTGTCAGTTGTATGATACACAAAATAAAATTTTTCGATGAAGTTGGTCTTTTACAGTCATGAATGGACCAGCTTTAAAATTCAAAATGTTGCTATGTATTATAATTATTTTAAAGTATACTTATTTATAGTATATAGTATTATATATTGGTAGGGACTTCAAGCATTCTGTATCCGGAATTCATTGGTCCCACTAATTTAGATTCGTGCCGTGAAAAATCTACTATGACCCATTTTTAGAGCTTTCCTTCAAAAAGAATTATATTCCCCGGGCTCGAACGTGAAACTTCTGATTATGAGGACGAAACCTATACTATTCCACCACACCCTTGAGCGGTATGAAAGAAGCCATTGAAGCAACCTGATGTCAATGACTGGCTAAGCAAGAGAAAAGCATCATTGCTTCATATAATGTATTTCCTTGCAAGCTAAGGTTTGGAAGTGCTCTTCACATGCCTATTCACAAGGAAAACAATAATTTGGCTGCTAAAAATGATACAAATAGTCATCTCTCATATGTCATGTTATGGGACACCATCAATTCTGTGACAGCGAGATCACAGCCAAACAATATATTTTCGACTCTTAACAATAATATTTATGGTTCAAATTTGTGAAACTACATATTCATAATAAATCTACACATATGTTATATCTATTATTTTATTATTAATATTAATATATTAAAAGTATTATGAAACAATAAAAGAAAAAAAATAATATTTCAAAGAAAGAGAGAAAATTTTTATTGATATTTGGGATGAATTACAATGACATAAAACCCTCTATTTATAGGGAGATGTTAACTTAGCCACCAAGTAGTAAACCCTAGAATTTCTCTAAATATAGGCATTCACCAGAAATAGAATTCTATTTATAACACTCCCCCTGAATGTCTATTCAACGGATAATGTGACTCGTTAAAACCTTAACTAAAAAAAACCCCAGTGAAAAAAAATTATAGTAACGGAAAAAGAGTACACATGTTTAGAAATGCACCTTTTGATTGCCTCGTTAAAAACCTTGCAAGGAAAACCCAGTGGGACATAACCTTGTAAGGGAAAAAGAATGCAACGCGCATTAACTCCCTCGGATGAGAGCATCAATTCACATCCTCGAGCCTTCACATTTCAATCTTGTTCACCATCTTCAAGAGATCGTTGGTAGAAATTTGATAAATAAATCAGCCATATTAACATGAATGAATATTTTGCAACTTGAAATCATCATTCGTGATACATATATAATATCTTCATAAATATCGTGGAATGGCTCCTCAACATCTCCATAAAAATATTGTCGCTATCACATTATCATGCTTATAGTTATAGCAAAATATATATGTGCACAAATTACACTTATCATATGGTACTTCGGGACCAAGAATTGTATGTGCTTCAAGCGATTTAAATCCTTCAAGGATTGTCATATAAGTTAGGTCATACAAGCCATATAATAGACTTTAGATTCATATCAAGTTTTCATGTCATGCTAGACGTATAAGATATCGAAAACTGATTACGTATACCATTGACTTTATATTTTCAAGTGTTGAACTACATGTTTAAAACTATACGTCTTTCGTATAAAACCAATTCTATTCAAAATCGTTTTTCCAAACTTAAGATATATATATATATATATATATATATATATATATATATATATATATATATATATATATATATATATATATATATATATATATATATATATCCGACAAACATTTTATATCGGTTCCAACCTCCTTATTTTTCATAAAAACATAACATAGAAATCTCTTCATTCATATATTCATGTACCTGAATCTCTCATGAGATTTATGAAGTGTTATGTGATGTGATCTTCTAGATCACTTGCCTCCTATATTATGATCATTTTGATAATTGGATCATTTTCTTTATCAAGAAGTTTATTTGAAACCGATTATCTATACACTTTAAATGTACCATAGATTTTGTCCTTTTAGGATTTAATATGAGCATTTGCAATGATAATATAGTTACTTTCTTTGGGTCAGCAAATGCGTCTAGCATGCTTTGCAATATATTGTAGATGAATTATCTTTTATGAACTTCAAGTTCATTTTATTTATTCGAGGTTCTAGATGTACACATGATAATTCATTATACATAATTTTTTTCTCAACTATTTATCTTGTCTCCCCCTCATGTTAGAAAGGCTAACTTGCTTCCTCAATTTTGAAAATCTATCTTTGTGCGTTGTGGTATTAATCAAAATGTACATCACACATCAATAATAATAAGATAGAATTATTTGGTTCCTGACCATGAACCACTTGTGAGAGGAGAAAATAATATACTTTCGTATATAACGTATATCAAACCGATATACAAAACTTTGTTCTTATAAGCAGTTGTTTAGCTATTAAGTGGAGACACTCAATAAATTATTTTGGTAAACCAGCTGTGATGTAGACCAACTTATCAAGATGAATTTCTAGAAAATCTGGAATATGCTCTAAATTAAATAATTGAGCAAGTTACCTCGCAAATATCATGTTGCGGGTTAATAATTATCGCACATATAACCATCTCATATATGCATCTTATGTGGTATACATGGCAGGTGAATTGGCCCATATTCACCTTTGATATTTCCAGCATTCATGGGATTCAATTCCAATTTTAGTTGATCTATTAATTAATGAAAACAAGCAATATAAGAGAATTCGTAAAGAACTTTCTAGTTCTTTTATATTTACCCAAGTGAATTCTCAATAATTTTTGCACATCATACGTAAATTGATATGGCTAAACCAATTATGTCAACTGAATAAATTATCAATATTGATAAACTTCAGATTTACACCATGACATGTGCAATTATCAATAAACTGCAAGTTTATGATATCAATTTTTATATCAATAAACATTCACTTTACTGTGGTATTCTTTTATTTGTGTAGTACAAATTAAAGAATAAAGCGAGTATCTTTTCACATGCATATTACCCGGCTACAGGTTGTAGTAATAGAAGATATTAAATCTTTCCTTTATTTATAGTCCCAACTCAATATAATTAATCGCTTTCGCGTATACTTTAGAAACTGAATAAGTTTCTTTGAGACTTACTACAACACAATACCTTATTGGTAATCAATTGTGTTTCTCCAAAATAGTAATAACCGACTCTTCGAGAGCTCTTAATTAATTTGGTATTGCCACATATTCATCAACATCCATATGGTCTTTTATAGAGAAAGTTATACCATTATCGTTATGGTCAAAACTATATGCAAGATATGTTTCTTTCATTAATGTTATTCTTTAATAATCACATTACCAAAATATTTTGGCGTGCAATAGGTACGTAACCAATGACCATTCATGTCATAATAATGATATTATTTTCTTATATCATCTCAAACTTCCTTCTAGAGGTGAGTGTGGCATATTCACTAGTTCTAGTACGTTTATATTTTTCGAAGAATGAATATGTATTCATAAATTAGATGCTGTCGCATTCACATCACGAATGGACTATAAGCATCTATATAGTACTTTATAAAATCTCATGTCAAATCGATAATACATATTACTTTAAAGAGTGAAGGATTATTTTGAGAATCCTTATTATTCTCACTATCACAATGATGATGACTATAATTTCGTCTATTGCCACGTCCACATCCATTGATACCTCCACGGTAATAATTTGTCTTATTTCAGACTTATCACATATTGCTATCACATTCTATTATGGGAATGTGAATGAAGCAAATTCAATGGGACGTGTTTTCACTTCTTGAACTCACGATCATACATGACTTTGATCATGGCAAGATGTAGAAATTTTACCACTTCGAGTGGTTATAATTTCTTACTAACTTCATTAGAGTTATAATCAAAATTTATTGTCTTTTCTTGTACTTAAAATCAAATTATAGAATAAAAGAGAAAAATACGGTGAAATGCATACCTAAAATCCAAAATTTAATCATGAAGGAAGTTCATAAAACTATTGACAATTATTATGTTCAATCTCAAAGCTTCTACTCAATTGGTTAGAGTCTCGTGCTGATAACGTGTTATGAAACAATAAAAGAAAAAAAACAACATTGCAGAGAAAGAAAGAGAGGAAATTCTTATTGATATTTGGGATGAATTACAATGAAATAGAACCTTCTATTTATAGGGAGAGGTTGATTTAGCCACCTAGTAATAAACCCTAGAATCTCTCTAAATATAAACATTTACCATAAATAGAATTCTATTTGTAACAAAAAACACGAAAGTCCTTAGCAAAATGTGGTTTGTCTTTATTACCCTTTAAAAATAAAATTCATATTAGACATAATAATTATTTAATTATTATTTTTTAGTATGTAGGAAGAGTCATTTAATAACTTGCTAATAAGTAGGAATAGTTATTCAGCTGTTTTCCTAATATTTAGGAGTTAATCAACTAGATTTAGCATTAAATCCTTGTATAACATTTCAAATATATTGAAAATTTTTATTTAAACACCTTCTTTATTTAAAATAAATTCATATTTTAAAGTGCCAATTCAGAATGCTATACAACCTATGGAGAACCCCAACCAACAGGTAGTTCCAAGGCAGAATGCAATACCTCCTAAGGATGCTGATCCTTTGGATGACACAGAAGGTTTCACTCTGATAGATAAGGGCAAGCAGGTGCAATCTCTAGTTTTCAATCTTTCAAATTTTCCCCCATTATCCCCTGTGGTATTGAGTAATAGATTTCAAGCTGTGTCAGCCAGTAGAACATGTCACCCCCTTGATGAAGGGGGTCCTAGTTATACCAAATGAAGCTGGTAGTTTGGAATACTAGAGGGATCAATAAGAGATATAAATAGAAAGAAGCTAAAGAATACTTTAGACAGAATAAATTTAGTCTTGTTAGTTTGGTAGAAACAAAGGTCAAGGAGAATAATGCAGGGAGAATTTCTAATCTGGTGGTTCCAGGTTGGAGTATGCTAGCCAACTATAGAGATTCTCCAAGGGGTAGAATCTGGATTTTATGGGACCCTCAGAAGATTAGTGCCACAGGAATTTAGGAGGATGGCCAATTCCTTCATTGCAGTGTTCACACTCCTGTAGGGGATCTGATTTGCCTTCTTACTGTGGTTTATGATTTCAATGGTTTGGACAAAAGAAGAACAATGTGGCAACACATACAAAACCTTGCTACTGGTATTACTGATCCTTGGCTGGTTGCAGGTGACTCCAATGCTGTGTTGTCTGTCAATGACAGACAGTCATGTACTCAAGTCAAGCAAGCTGAAACTCTGGACTTCACTCAATGCATTCAACTGGCTGAATTATCAGAGCTTCCTTGGAAAGGGGATTTCTTCACATGGACCAACAAACAAACTGACAATGAGAGAGTTTGTAGTAGATTGGATAGAATTTTTGGTAATTATGACTGGATGAATAAATGGAGTCATGTACAGACTGTGTATGACCCTCCTTTAATCTCTGATCATAATCCAATGGTGCTTACTATGAAGGAAGATATTACTGTCAGGAAGGCACCCTTCAAATTCTATAATGCATGGGCTAACCACAAGGATTTTCAACACATCATGAAGGCACATTGGAGGAGATCTGGTCAGGGCACTCTTAAGATGATATGTAACAACCTCAAGGCACTTAAACCTGTTCTAAAATCTCTAAATGTTAGAGAATTTAAGAACATCACACAAAAAATTGAATCTAGCAGGGAGGAACTAAAAGTCATCCAGCACCAGATGAGTTTACAATATACTGATGACTTGCAGGCTAAAGAAAGGGATCTGTTATTGAAGCTGGAGAAGTGGTCAATGATTGAAGAAAGTATCCTCCTACAGAAATCCAGAGCCAAATGGATACAACTGGGAGACTCAAACAATAAGTATTTTAATGTTGTGCTAAAAGAAAGGAACCAGTACAAAAGCATTACTGAACTGGTTACTGCAGGAGACACCAAACTTACCAATCCAGATGACATTAGAGATGAAATCAGGAACTTCTATAAGTCTTTGATGGGGTCATCAGCTGCCTCCCTACCAGCAATTAATAGGTCATACATGGATAATGGTCCAAAACTCACTCATAATCAGCAGCAACAACTAGCTGCAGATGTTTCTACTGATGAGATTCTAGATAGCCTAAAATCCATTGGTGATCACAAAGCACCAGGGATTGATGGCTACAATGCTGTTTTCTTTAAACAGACCTGGTGGCTCACTGACAACCTGATCACCAGGGCAGTTCTGGATTTCTTCCAATCTGGCAAAACGTATAAACCAATTAATTGTGCATCCCTTACACTGATTCCTAAAGTTCCTAACCCACAGTCAGTCAAGGAATTTCGACCATTGCCTGTTGTTAAGTTTTATATAAAATCATATCTAAGATACTGGCCAACAGATTACAGAAATGCATGGCTAGTATCATCAGTGATTCCCAGGCAGGGTTCATTCCAGGAAGGAGGGTTGCTGATAATGTTATCTTATCACATGAGCTGATCAAACACTATACTAGAACCCATGTATCCCCTAGGTGCATGATTAAAATAGATTTACAGAAGGCTTATGATTCTGTTGAGTGGATCTTCTTGCAACAAGTGATGGAATCTTCACACTTCCCAGGCAGGTTTGTAAGGTGGATTATGGAATGTGTCCAAACAGTGAGCTATACAATCATGGTTAATGTGGAAACTACTGCACCTTTCCAAGCAGCTAAAGGCTTGAGACAAGGTGACCCAGTCTCTCCCTTCCTATTTGCTATAGTGATGGAATACCTTAGCAGGGCTCTTGTGGAACTAAAGAAAGATCCAGAATTCTTATTCCATCCTGGTTGCAAAAGGTTAAATATTACTCATCTTAGATTTGCAGATGACCTACTGTTATTTGCCAAAGGAGACTTGAAAGCTGTCACAACCATGTTCAGATACTTCTCTCAATTCACTGAGGCTTCTGGTATGACTGCTAATCTGAGTAAAAGCTCTGTCTATTTTGGAGGTGTTTCTCCTGATGCACAACAACACATTGTCAATCATCTTGGTTATGTATATGGAGAGTTATCTTTCAGGTATTTGGGAGTTCCTCTATCTGCCAAGAAAATGTCATTACTACAATGGCAACCATTGGTAGATAAGGTTACTGCCAGGATCACATCCTGGACTGCTAGGAAATTATCCTATGCAGGGAGAGTTCAGCTAGTGCAGTCATTTTTTGGTATACAAGCATACTGGGCTCAGCTTTTCCTTATTCCTTCAAAAATACTAAAGATGCTGGATGCAGTCTGTAGATCCTATGTTTGGACAGGATCAGCCAACATATCAAAAAAATCATATGTAGCCTGGGATAAGGCCTGCCTACCTAAGTCTGCTGGGGGTTTAAATGTTATGAATCTGCTAATATGGAACAAAGCTGCAATCACCAAACTTGGGTGGGATTTGGCCAACAAGAAAGATGTTCTATGGGTAAGATGGATACATTCAGTGTACATAAAACAACAACAATTACAGTTCTTAACCATTCCTAACCAAGCCAGTTGGATGGTTAGGAAGATCATTGCTGCTACTGTTACATTGCAGCATTCACAGATGCTGCAACAACCAGCTTGCTCTATCAAGAAACTTTACTTACAACAGATTGGACAATTGCCAAGAGTAGTGTGGAAGAATCTAACTATCCAAAACTATGCTAGACCTAAGGCAGTCTTCAACCTTTGGCTGATATTACAGAATAGGCTGCCTACAAAGGATAGATTGGAACAGTGGAAACTCAATGTGGACAACACATGTGCATTATGTCAACAAGATAAGGAGACTAGGGATCATATGTTCTTCTCATGCTCCTTCACTTCCTTGCTGAGACACCAAACTTTGCAGTGGATTGGAGTACTCAAGCCAATTACCAGAATTGGGAGCAATACATACAGTGGATCATAACCAAGTCTAAAGGGAAATCTGGTAGAGCTCAAATGATCAAAATGGTCTTTGCTGAAATGCTGTATAATATTTGGTTAGAGAGAAACTCAAGATTGTTCAAGCACACATCCTGTTTCAGTGGACATTTACTCAGAAGCATTGCGTATACATGTCATGTTAGGAGTCCCCCTAAAGTTAGCCTACACCTTCTGCATTATCTTCTGTAATTAGAACTATAGGTATAGTAAATGTAGATGTTAGCTAGGTTTTTTTTATAGATGATAGTCAGCTGTGTATAGCTGAACTATGGCTTTATGAAAAAATACCTTTGGTGATTAATACAACAAGATTTAATTACCAAAAAAAAGAATTCATATTCTAATATTAACTACCTTGTATTATGTAAAACATAACAATTTTATCGATCTTTCTATCACGTCGCAGACGGAGATGTTAATTAAAAGACAAATCGCTACCACCTAAGCTCCAAAATCCGAGATGGTTTGAGAAGAATCACTACCAGTGCTCCAAAATTCAGGTATTCTCTTTTGAAAATTACCTAAATAATTAATTTTAAAAAACAGATAATCTAAAACTATAAAATAACTATTGAAGTTCTAGAACCGAAGATAACCAAAAGTAAGAATACTCGAGCTACCTAACGACCAAAAAATTATGGAGTGTAACCTATATGAAGTTAATTGCCACAGAATTGAAGTCAGACAACAAATTAAATTTTATAGCTTTAAAAGCTAAACGAAACTATTCCTATAACAAATAATATTAACATGTAAGAGTTTGTTAATATTTAAAATTTTAAAATTAACTAATTAAATTTTACCATAATGCCGATAGAAAGTGATTTAAGAATAGTGTTTCCACTAAAATCTTTTTGATAGACGAGTCTAATCTATCTATTTTTCGACACTTTCATATAAACAACAATAACAATAACAACAACCAAAAATCAATAAAATTTCACTAGTGGAGTTTGGGGAGGGTAGTGTATATGCAGACCTTACCCCTACTCCGAAGGAGTAGAGAGTCTGTTTTCGAAATACCTATTAGTTTCTTGCTGTATTTGTAAATAATAATTCTGGAAAATATAAGTTAGTGTATAAACAAAAATATAAACGAAACAAAATATAATCCCGAGCCCACTGAATTCACAGTGTTTTCTTAAGAAATTTAATCCCCTCCTAGTACCCAAGGTTATGGATTATTTTCTCCCAGGATAGAACGAATTACATACCAGTGTAGTGGTACTCCAAACCCTAATGTTTCAGCGAACACAAAGTTCGATAGCAAATCACACTTGCGGTTGCTTTCTTTGAAGTTAAAACAATGCAGAACAAATGAGGAGAACTCAGAAATCGTATGAAAATTCTTAGAGGAAAGATTGTAATTTATAGCCAACGTGGAGATCACCAGGGCAAACTTCTGTCCCTTCTCTAACAGCTGCTGCACATATTTATAGTGCAGTCAGCTTTTAAGAGACTGACCCACCAACACTCCTTTCTCGTGGTGGAGCATGCATTATGCTGTTATGGAGCAAGCATTTGGCCATGATGGGAGGAGCATTAGGCTGCTATGGAACAAGCATTTATCCATGGTGGGAGGACCATCAGGCTGCTACACGGATTGAAAAATATTTGTTACACATGTGAATAATATTACCCTAATATTTATTATTAACAAATAAATTTAATCTAAAAAAATTAATCAATCAATCATTTGAACAAATTCAAATCCAAATCCAAACCCAAAGCCGAAGCCGTAGTCGAAGCCGTAGCCGTAGCCGAAGCCGAGCAAGCAAGCGAGCGACGACGCAAGACTTGCCTTCTTCTTAACTCTTTAAGAGCTACAAGAAGAGTAATTATATATATACCCACCAAAAATCTTATCCTCTTCCAATATGGGACAATCTCTCAAGTGGGGAAAACTTAAAATTTCACTTCAAATTTTATTTTTCTTCCATTTCTCATTCACAATCTTTTAAGCTTATTCTTTTGCTTAAAAATCTCAACAATTCCCAACACAATTGAGGAATGAATATATCACGGAAGTATGCATGAAAAAACTTTGTGATTCGCAAGCAAGGATTAATTGCATCTGGATAAGTAGGTTTCTCTTTGAACTTATGTCAGATATATTAATAGGTAGATTTGATATCTTTAAACCTTCGATCTTTTGTGTATAACTAGACAACCATAGGTCAATTAATCAACCCCTAAGCGTCTTTGGTTCTCATTGTTGTGTTTGTTTCAGCCATGAACACCGCATGATTTTATTAGTGAGTAGAGAACTGACCTTACAAAATTCTCCTAAAGTGACTAACACTTCACACTTGTATAGGTATTTCCTAAAACTTTCATCCCGTAGATACAATATTTGATATACCCGTTATCAAATTTAGAAATTATTTAAAAGCCTTAATGCTTTATCCTTAGTACTGAACGTTGTCTCATCACGAGAATGGACTAAAATTTTAGTTGATAATATTGAACCGTCATTAATGATTTTGTTTGATCTTCGTGAACCTAGATATTGGGATCTCCAGTCTTTTAGGTAGAGTTACCACCACAATGACTTGTTCTTGGCAATAGTCCTATTCCCCTCGATGATTTCTTAACTACCTCTCTAGTTAGGCCTTTTATAAGTGGATCTCTTGTCTATTCAATCGTGATAATTCCTCTAGAGAATAATTGCCTAACGGTTTTATGTCTTCGTCGTATATGACAAGATTTACTATTATACATAATACTCCCAGCCCTTCCGATTGTCGCTTGACTATCTCAATGTATGCGTATTGGTGCCAGCGGTTTGGTCCAAAATGGAATGTCTTCCAAGAAATTTTGGAGCCATTCAGCTTCTTCACTGGCTTTATCTAAGGCTATGAATTCAGCCTCCATTGTAGAGCGAGCAATACAAGTTTGTTTGGACGACTTCCAAGGTACCGTTCCTCCACCAATAGTGAATATATATCCACTTATGGACTTTGAATCAGTTGAACCGATGATCCAATTTGCATCACAATATTCCTCAATCACCGCAGTATATTTATTGTAGTGCAAATCATAGTTCTGGTATGTTCAAAATATCCCAAAACTCATTTCATTGCCGTCCAATGATATTGGCCTAGATTGCTCGTGTATCGACTCAGTTTACTTATAGCAGAAGCAATATCTGGTCGTGTATAATTCATGATATACATTAAGCATCCCAACACACGAGCATAATCCAATTGTTATATGCTTTGGCCTTTGTTCTTTACTAATGCAATATTCACGTCAATTGAAGTCTTTGCAACTCTAAACCCTAAGTGTTTGAATTTTTCAAGTACTGTCTTAATATAATGAGATTGTGACAATGCCAGACCTTGAGGAGTCTTATTGATCTTAATTCCCAGAATTAAATCAGCAACTCTCAAGTCTTCCATATCAAACTTACTAGTTAGCATACGCTTAGTAGCATTTATGTCAGCAATGTCATTATTCATTATCAGCGTATCATCCACATATAGGCAAACAATGATGATGTGATTTGGTTTTAATGTATACATATTTATCACATTCATTTATCTTAAAGCCATTAGACAATATTATTTGATCAAATTACGCATGCCATTGTTTAGGTGCTTGTTTTAGTCCGTAAAGGGACTTAACAAGTCTACATACCATCTTTTCTTTACCTGGAACCACAAACCCTTCAGGTTGTTCCACGTAAATTTCTTCCTCTAACTCTCCATTTAAGAAGGCCATCTTAATATCCATTTGATGAATTTCAAGATAATACACTGCAGCTAATGCTACTAACATCTGTATGGATGTAATTCTTGTAACTGGAGAGTATGTATCAAAGTAGTCAAGACCTTCTTGTTGTCTATACCCTTTGAGTACAAGTCTTGCCTAAATTTATCAATAGTGCCATCATCTTTCATTTTCTCTTAAGAATCCATTTAGAACCCAAAGGTTTATTTCCAGGAGGAAGATCAACCAATTACCATGTATGGTTGTTCAATATGCATTCTATTTTACTATTGACTACCTTTTTCCAAAATAATGATTCCGAAGAAGATATTGCTTCTTTAAATGTTTGAGGCGCATTCTCCAATAAGAAAGTCACAAAGTATGGTCCAACTGAAGTAGATGTTCTTTGACGTTTACTACGTCTTGGATCCTCCTGATTAAATGTACTTTCTTTTATTTCTTCGCGATATCGTTTAGGTCCTTCACCAAATGACTCACATTCCTTTTTATATGGATATATATTTTCAAAGAACTCAACATTATATTATTCTATAACCGTATTATTATGAATGTCGGGATTTTCTGATTTATGAACCAGAAATCGACATGCTTTACTATTGGTTGCATATCCTATAAAAATACAATCAACTGCTTCAGTCCTATTTTTATCCTTTTGGGATTTAGAAAATTGCACATTTTTCAAACACCCCCACACTTTAAAATAATTCAAGTTGTGCTTCTTCCTTTCTAGTTTTCATATGGAATGGAGTATGTTTTACTATGGGGTACTCGATTTAGTATCCGATTCGCCGTAAGAATGGCTTCTCGCCACAAATTCTGTGGAAAGCCATAACTTATCAACAATGCGTTCATCATTTCCTTTAATGAACGATTCTTTCTTTTCGCAATCCCATTAGATTGGGGCGTGTAAGTGGTTGTTGTTTGATGAATAATTCCATATTCTAGACATATTTCTTCAAAAGAAGATTCATATTTATCATCCCTATCACTTCTTATCATTTCGACGTTTTTGTTAAGTTGCATTTCAACTTCATTTTTGTATTGCCGGAATGCGTCTATTGCTTCATCTTTACTATTAAGTAAACATAGCAATATCGAGTATTGTCGTCAATAAAAGTTATAAAATACTTCTTTCCACCGCGAGATGATATTGACTTCATGTCGCAAATATCTATGTGAATTAAGTCTAAAAAATTTGAATTCCTTTCAACCGACTTATAAGGATATTTAACATACTTAGATTCCACACATGTTTGACATTTTGATTTTTCGTATTCGAACTTATGCATTACTTCCAAGTTAATCATTTTTTGCAAGGATTTTATAATTGACATGACCCAAACGTACATGCTATAAATCATTTGACTCAAGTAAGTAAGAAGAAGCTGAAGTTTTATTATTATTTTCGACAACCATTACATTCAACTTGAAAAAGCCCTCAGTAAGGTAACCGTTTCCTACAAGTATTTCTTTCTTACTTATTACCACCTTGTCAGATACAAAAACGCACTTAAAATCGTGATTAACAAGAAATGAGACAACAACAACAACAACAACAACAACTACCCAGTATAGTCCCACAAAGTGGGGTTTGGGGAGGGTAATATGTAGACGGGCCTTACCCCTACCCGAAAGGGCAGAGAGCCTGTTTCCAATCGACCCTCGGCTCAGTGGAGGAAAGGAACAACAAAATCAAAAGCAACAACAAAAGAGCATTAGTAGCTTCAGCAGAAATAGCGCAAATAATTATCTAAACATAAGAACCATAAATAAAATAGCATGCAAAATATCAGACAGTAACTACCATAAATAACTACCATAAGGGAGACACAATCCAATACACAAATCATCTATGGATAGCCCTGCCAAGCCTCACCCAACCCCGGGTGAGGAGTACGGAAAAACTCTAGGGGCCCCTATCCTAGAACCCTGATACTAGACCTCCAGACTTTCCTATCAAGGGCAAAATCTAGTAGAGACTAAATTCTTCATAATTTTGGGAACGTGAAGGACGTTGTTTAAAGTCATGACCTTTCCAGAAGTCATTTTGAGAAATATTTTTCTATATCCTTCAATTTTTGCTGCTGTAGTATTTCCATGGAAAACATCTCTTCGGGTCCAGCATGAGCATATGTAGAAATGCTTCCCTAACAGCACATACATGGCGAGTGGCTCCAGACTCAATCCACCGCTCCTTTGGATTTTCTACCATGTTGCATTCAGAAAGCATAGCACATAAGTCATCAATATCTTCGTTATGTTCAACCATCTTTGCTTGACCTTCTTCTTGTCTTTCATTAGAGCACGGCACTCTACAGATTTGTGTCCAGCTTTTGCATAGTTGTAGAAATTTCCGTGAACCGCTTCTTGCTTGGGTTACTTCTCGGCCCAGAAGCCTACTTCCTCTTTCTATTAATTTGAGAAGTATCCTCAATAATATTTGCTCTCATTATTGTTGAGTTTCCACGGCCTTTCTTTTCAGCTGCTTTGTTGTCCTCTTCGATCTTAAACCGAACAATGAGATCTTCAAGGGACATCTCCTTTCATTTATGTTTCAAGAAGTTTTTGGAATCCTTCTACAAAGGATGCAGCTTCTCAATCATTGCTACAACTTGGAATGCTTCATCGATGACAAGACATTCAGGGAAATTCCGTTAGTAAAAATACTAAAATTTTTACTTTCAACATTAGTATGTATTTGACATATACCTTCAGCAAGTAGATCATGAGTAATTACTTGCCATTCCTAGACTTGGGTAATAACAAACTTCTTATCTGCCATTTTATAGTCTAAAAATTTTGCGGCAACGAATTTTTCAATACCGACATCTTCAGTTCTGTATTTCTTTTCAAGCGCAGTCCACATTTATTTTGACGTCTCCACACCACTGTAGATATTACACAGATTATCCTCAAATCTGCTAAGAATATAATGCTTGCACAAAAAATTAGAATGCTTCCACGCCTCAATCATGAGAAAATGTTCATTCTCTGCGTTTCATCGTGAAGATCAGGAACATCTTCCTTGATGAACTTCTGTAGATATAAAGTAGTCAAGTAGAAGAACATCTTTTGCTGCCAGCGCTTGAAATCAATCCTGAATTTTTTTTGGGGTTTTTCTATCGGTGCCAACGCCGGTGTTCGGCTTGTCGATGCGTTGGTAGTCACCATTGGAACAGTTCGATTTCCGTTGTCATTCGTTATTTTTCTGTAAAATAATGACACAAACAAATGGTTAATAAATATTTAAAACTGGAGTAAAAAATCATGTAGATTTCAATCTCCAATAAAACGCAACAAAGGCTTTAATCTCCAAAACAAGAGTAGACAAAACACAAAGATTTTAGTTTCTAGAACGGTAAGTATAACACAAATACAGATATAAAAAATTAAATTCCTTAAGCTTTTTAGTTTCTTGTTGTATTTGTAAATAATAATTCTATAAAATATAAGTTAGCATATAAATAGAAATATAAATGAATCAGAATATAATTGCGAGTTCACTAAATTCACAGTGTTTCCTTAAGGATTTAGTCCTCTTCTAGAACCCAAGGCTATGAATTATTTCCTCCTAGGATAGAACAAATTACACACTGGTGTAGCGGTACTCCAAACCACAGTATTTCAGCGAACACAAAGTTTGGTAGCAAATCACACACGGTTGCTTTCTTTGAAATTAAAATAATGCAGAACAAAAGAGGAAAGCTTTGAAATTGTATGAAAATTCTAAGAGGAAGAACTGCAATTTATAGCCAACGTTGAGTTCTTACTGAAGAGGAGATCGCCAAGGCAAATTTCTGTCCCTTCTCTAACAACTGCTGCACATAAGAGACTAACCCGCCAACACTCCTTTCTCATGGTAGATCATGCACTTTGCTGTTATGGAGCAAGCATTTGGCCATGTGAGAGGAGCACTAGGCTGCTATGGAGCAAGCATTTGGCCATGGTGGGAGGACCACTAGGCTGCTACACGAATTGAAATATATTTGTTACAAACGCAGATAATATTACGTTAATATTTACTATTAACAAATAAATTTGGTCCAAAAAATTAATCAATCAATCGATCATTTCACCAAATCCAAATCCTATTCCTAATCCTAATCCGAAGCCGTAGCCGTAGCCGAAACCAAGCGAGAGACGATGTGGTGGCGCGAGGCTTGCCACTTATTAACTCTTTAAGAGCTACACAAAGAGTAATTGTATATAACCCACCAATAATATTTTTCTTTTCCAATATGGGACAATGTCTCAAGAGGGAAAAACTTAAAATTTCACTCAAAATTTTATTTTCCCTCCATTTCTCATTCACCCTCTTTTAAGCTTATTCTTTTGCTTAAAAATCTCAACAATACCCTCGCCTCAAGAAAATAAAAAGACAAAAGGAGACAATATTAGTATCGCAACAGAAATCATAGGAAAATAGGGACAATAGGAAATCCAAAAGAAAGATGCAAAGCTAAAGTGATAGCTAGTAAATAGGTACTGCACTGAAAAGTAAAATAGTAAGATACAATAGTGCCACTAGCTATCTTAGACAAAAACTCTACCTGACTAGTCTCACAAAGGTACGAAGTAAGGCAAGACTCAACTACCTCTTAACCTATAATCCTAATACTCGACCTCCACGTCTCCTTATCAAGTGTCATGTCTTCGAAAATCTTAAGCTTCGCCATATCCTGCCTGATCACCTCTCCCCAATAATTCTTAGGCCACCCTCTACCTCTTCTCGTGCCCTCCACAACCAGCCCCTCACACCTCCTTAACGGAGCATCTGAGATTCTCCTCTGAACATACCCGAACCATCCGAGCCTCGCTTCCCGCATCTTGGGAGCCACGGGCACCTTCTCCCGAATATCATCATTCCTAATCTTATCCATCCTACTGTATCCGCACATCCATCTCAACATTCTCATTTTCGCTACCTTCATCTTTTAGATACATGAGTTCTTAATAGGCCAACACTCAGCCCCATACATCATGGCCGTTCTAACCACCGCTTTATAGAATTTACTTGAGTATCGGTGGCACTCTCTTGTCACACAGGACTCCAGATGCTAACCTCCACTTCATCCATCATACATCAATACGGTATGTGACATCCTCTTCGATCTCCCCTCCCCCTAGTACCGACCCAAGGTACTTAAAGCTACCAATGCTTGGGTAACCGATCTAAAGTAGTTGAAACTACTACTACTTGGAATGACATGTGATTCAAGCGTCTTATCATAAAAACTAGGGTTCTAAAATGTTGATCAATTTTCACACTTCATAAGTGGAGTTCATGTTGATTAAAACCATATTATAGTTCAAATATAGCTTATTCTTGGTCGAACTGAAATTAAGATTTTGAAGACTTTTATGAGATATAGTTCTTTCTTTATTGAATTAACTATATAAGATCGACATTAATCATTATTTTCATGATTTTACACGTTTTTTTAAACTTTATTTTTATCAAACACAACAACAATCCAGTATAATCCCATTTAGTAGGGTTTGGGGAGAGTAGTGTGTATGCAGACCTTATCCCTACCTGAGGTAGAGAAGCTGTTTCCAAATAGGCTCTTGGCATCCTTCCCTCAAAGGGACTTTCCACCTTGCTCTTGGGGAAACTCGAACTCACAACCTCTTGGTTGGAAATGGAGGTTGCTTACCATGAGAGCAACCCTCTTGTCTATTTATATCGAACGCAAATACTAAAATAATATTTATAAGTTTTTTAAAAAAATTTACTACGTGAGACGAGGTAGACGCACAAAGGGCGTAACCTAAAACTAATATAATAAAAAAATGCGCATGGGCATTTTTGGGAGTGGGATTAGGCGCCTCTTATTCGAGCATTGAGGAATTCTATTTTGTGGTTAATAGACTTTTATGGTTTTAAGGGTGCTTAGAGGGGATTGGGTTGGTTTTGCGGCTATCGGAAAACAGAGATTTGCACAGGAGTTGTTTTGCAGTTTATTGTCCTAATCACAAATGCAACGTTGTATCTTAGGGAGTTCAAAGTGTCTTGATTGGGAGCTGTTAGCTGAAGATGAATTCTCGGTTGCAAAAAGCTATGACAGACTTCTTTTAGCAGAATTAGGGTGTTGCCAAAACAGTTGAAACTTCTAAATGAACAAAAATAAAAGAATAAGATCATTCAACAATCAACTCTTTGCCCTCTCACGTTCCTTAGTCCAAAATGAGAACAACAAATACAGAAAACAAAGACAAAATATAACACCACAAGCTGCGTTCTGTTCCAGTAGAAGAAAGTAATTTCCCGTTATCAACATTGTCATCCTCGGATAATCAAAAGCACTTTCTGTGAACAATTGAAGGACCTGACTCGTCGTACTCTGCCTTTGAAATCCACATCTGCAAACAAAAAGAAAACAAAAAACCTTGTTAGAATTTATAAAGAGGCGATAAAGTCGAGCCTCCTTTTCTTTACGAGAGCAAAGACGATGAGCTAGATACAAACCTGTTGGAAGGTGCTGAGGGAAGCCAAGATAGAGCCTCCTATCCAGACACTATATTTCCTCTCTGGTGGTGCGACTACCTTAATCTTCATGCTGCTTGGAGCCAATGCAGTAATTTCTTTGCTCATTCTATCAGCAATACCTGGGAACATGGTAGAACCACCACTGAGCACTATGTTTCCGTAGAGGTCCTTTCTAATATCGACATCACACTTCATGATAGAGTTGTATGTGGTCTCGTGGATTCCAGCTGCTTCCATTCCGATCATTGACGGTTGGAAAAGGACCTCAGGGCACCGGAAACGTTCAGCACCAATGGTAATCACTTGCCCATCAGGAAGCTCATAGCTCTTCTCCACAGAAGAGCTGGTCTTTGAAGTCTCTAGTTCCTGCTCATAGTCAAGGGCTATGTAAGCGAGTTTTTCTTTCACGTCCCTGACAATTTCTCGCTCAGCTGTGGTAGTGAATGAGTAACCACGCTCTGTGAGGATCTTCATCAAACTATCAGTGAGGTCACGACCTGCCAAGTCAAGACGAAGAATGGCATGTGGGAGGGCATACCCCTCATAAATTGGGACAGTGTGGCTGACACCATCACCGGAGTCCAACACAATACCTGTAGAAAAATAATGAATTAGCAGAACTCTTTCAACATCGCAAATATCTCCAAACAAAGGTGAATTGAATCTTGCCTATCCTAGATGACAAATGGGCTAATCCTATTTTGGTTTATAGACAAAAAGCAAGGAAACATATAACCAGCAAAAATTTGGTTCTTGACTGTACTATGTGCATCGGTTGAATGCGTCAGATGTAGACTTTTCTTACATTTTATTCCTTTTCTTCACAGATCAATAATTATATTTATCATGCTTCACACATACTTAAAAGGTCCTTTTCATAGTAGAAATATGAGAAATTTGAGAGTCAAGAAATAGATATGATGACAAATGACGATTTGCTTACCGGTGGTACGACCACTGGCATAGAGCGAGAGAACAGCTTGTATAGCAACATACATAGCTGGTGTATTAAAAGTCTCAAACATAATCTGGGTCATTTTTTCACGATTAGCTTTAGGGTTAAGAGGTGCTTCAGTTAGGAGAACTGGATGCTCCTCTGGGGCAACACGAAGCTCGTTATAGAATGTATGATGCCATATCTTCTCCATATCATCCCAATTGCTGACAATACCATGCTCAATTGGGTATTTCAAGGTTAAGATACCACGCTTCGATTGAGCTTCATCTCCTACATAGGCATCCTTTTGACCCATACCAACCATCACACCAGTATGACGGGGACGGCCAACAATACTAGGGAATACAGCTCGTGGAGCATCATCTCCCGCAAACCCAGCCTAGATATTGAATCAACATCAGAATCTGTTTAATTTTCTTAAGGATAACGGCTCAAATGTTATTAAGTATCATCAAATAACATAATGGAACATTAACTCTGTCATGGTCAATGTAGCTGGGATCTCCAAAATGCCACCACACCCGTGTCCCATCCTCCTAAAATGAATAACTTTTGAAGGATCCGAAACATAACTCGGTGGCATTTTGAAGGATCCGAGCAACATAGGTTGGGGTACAACAAAATCTTAAGCTTACCTTAACCATTCCTGTCCCATTGTCGCAGACGAGTGGTTGAATATCCTCACCTTCTGCCATCTTATTCTACTTCCTGCATTAAAAACTGAATCTTTAGTAAACATATACAACTTGAAAGACTATAATCAGGGGCGGAGCTAGCCCTTCGAATACGAGTTCGGCTGAATGCAGTAACTTTGTCCAAACCCGGTATTTGTCTTTAAAAACTATTGAAATTATGCAACAAGTTATTAATTTAGAAACCTAATAACTTAAAAGAATTAGAATATTGAACCTATAAGTTTCAAATCCTAGCTCCGCCTCTTATCTATAATCTATACATCGCTTCTTTATTCTAGCACTCAACGTTTCTAAACATTGATCCTATAAGAATCTTATTTTGAACGATGCTATCAAACATACAAAATCCTTTGAAATCTAGCATTTTTACTCAAGCCAGATAACTTTATCAGAAATAATCTCAAAGCAGTTATATTTCCTTAAAATCAGAAATTCACATAAATCAAATTCAAATCAAGGCCGGAAACGAAAGAATATAACAACAAATGAAAAACACAAAGGAAAATAAAGATTGAAAGGGAAATGTAGATTGAATTGTACCTTTCGGAGCTTAGAATTGAAGAGCGAGAGTTGAGAGAGAGAGAGAGAGAGAGAGAGACAAAGGAATGAAAATGGGAAGTGTTTAATTGTATTCCTCCCCTATTATTTGGCGGAGGTAGTAGAAAAATTGGAGGGATTATATTGAAAATGGAGAATAAATATCCGCCGTGATCTGTTAACAGTTTGTATGATCGGACGTCAGCGGGGGCTATCATTTTGTGGTCCCCACTATGTCCCTCTCATTTCCTTTCTTGCATTAAAAAAATAAAAAATTAAAAAATAATCCCTTTTGTTATGAAATAATATAAAAGACAAGAACAATAATGAAAGAACAAGAGCAATAGAGAGAAGAGTAGAGAGAGTTCTTCTTATTGATACTTAGAGATTGTTAGGAGTGATTTACAATGGTAGAGGGCACCTCTATTTATAGGGAGGAGGATGATTTATCTACCAAGAATAGAACTCTAGAATCTCTCTAATTAAAGACATTCACCTTAAATATAAGTGTATTTATAACACTTCCCCTTGAATGTCTATTCAATGATGTGCCTCGTTAAAACCTTAAAACAAAACCCAATGGGAAAAATTAAAGTAAGGAAAAAGAGTACACATGTTTGAATATGCGCCTATTGGTTGCCTCGTTAAAAACCTCGCTAGGAAAACCCAGTGGGACAAAACCTTGTAAGGGAAAAAGAGTGCAACGCGCATTAACTCCCCCTGATAAGAACATCAATTTATGTCCTTAAGTCTTCGCATCCCGATCTTGTGAACTAGCTTCTTGAAGGTTGACTTTGGTAGAGATTTTGTGAACAAATCAGCCATATTGTCGCTTGAACGAATCTGTTGAACATTGATATCACCATTCTTTTGAAGATCATGTGTGAAGAATAACTTTGGTGAAATATGCTTCGTTCTATCTCCTTTTATGAATCCTCCCTTCAATTGAGCTATACATGTTGCATTGTCTTCATACAAAGTTGTGGGTAGTTTATCACACTTCAAACCACATTTGTCTTGGATATGATGTATTATCGACCTTAACCACACACACTCTCGACTTGCTTCATGAATAGCAATTATCTCGGCATGATCAGATGAAGTAGCCACAATTGATTGCTTAGTCGATCGCCAAGATATGGCGGTTTCTCCACAGGTAAACACATAACCCGTTTGAGATCGAGCCTTGTGTGGGTCGGACAAATATCCAGCATCAGCATAACCAACAAGATCCGGGCTGCAATTCTTGCCATAAAATAAGCCCATATCGGTAGTTCCCTTTAGGTACCGCAATATGTGTTTGATCCCATTCCAATGTCTCCTCGTAGGAGCCGAGCTAAATCTTGCTAAGACATTAACTGAAAAGGATATGTCAGGTCTTGTAGTATTTGCAAGATACATTAGTGCGCCAATTGCGCTAAGATATGGTACTTCAGGACCAAGTAGCTCTTCATTCCTTTCTTGTGGTTGGAATGGATCTTTGTTCACATCAAGTGATCGAACAACCATCGGTGTACTTAAAGGATGTGCTTCATCCATGTAAAACCGTTTCAGTACCTTTTCTGTATAGGTAGATTGATGAACAAAAATTCCGTTTGCCAAATATTCAATTTGCAAACCAAGACATAGTTTAGTCTTTCCGAGATCTTTCATCTCGAATTCATCCTTTAGATAATCAATTGCCTTTTGGAGTTCTATAGGGGTTCCAATAAGGTTTATGTCATCGACATATACGGCAAGTACAACAAATTCCGATGTTGTTTTCTTTATAAAAACACACGGGCAAATGGCGTCATTTATATAGCCTTCTTTCAACAAGTACTCACTAAGACGATTATACCACATTCGTCCAGATTGCTTTAGACCATACAAGGACCTTTGCAATTTAATTGAGAACATTTCTCGAGATTTTGAATTATGCGCGTTTGGCATCTTGAGTCCATCGGGAATTTTCATGTATATCTCATTATCAAGTGAGCTATAAAGATAGGCAGTAACCACATCCATTAAGTGCATGTCAAGCTTTTCATGGACAGCAAAACTTATGAGATAACGAAAGGTTATCGCATCCATTACCGGCGAATATGTCTCTTCATAATCGACACCAGGCCTTTGAGAAAAACCTTGTGCAACAAGGCGTGCCTTATATCTTTGTACCTCGTTTTTCTCATTTCTTTTGCGTACAAAGACCCATTTATAGCCGACAGGCTTAACACCATTAGGTGTTTCAACTATAGGGCCAAAAACTTCACGTTTTGCCAGCGAATTCAATTCTGATTGAATTGCTTCTTGCCACTTTGGCCAATCCTGTCTTTTTCGACATTCTTCAACAGATTGAGGTTCGAGATCCTCACATTCTTGCATAATGCTAGATGCTACATTGTAAGCAAAGAAATTATCCACCACAATATCCACTCGATTAATATTTGCCTCAATATTAATTGGATTTAGGGATAGTTTCGTATTTTCCAGAGTCTCGGGCTCAATGGATTCTTCATGAATCTCAGAATTTGTTAAATCATGAGATTCTTTCGTGGTGTCATTTTGATCGTTATTTTTCCTCTTTCTAGGATTTCGATCTTTGGAACCTAATGGTCTGCCACGCTTCAGGCGTGCATTTGACTCATTGGATATGACACTAGATGATTGTCCAACAGGGACATCAATACGGATTGGAACATTTTCCGCGGGAATGTGGGATTTCGTTATCCTCTTCAAGTCCGTAAATGTGTCAGGCATTTGATTTGCTATTCTTTGCAAATGGATAATCTTTTGTACCTCTCTTTCACAAATAGAGGTATGTGGATAAAGATGAGATAATGATGCATTTTTCCACAAAATTTCCCATTTGGTTTCACCAACTTCTCCCCCTAATTTTGGGAAAAGTGTCTCATCAAATCGACAGTCTGCAAATCGTGCAGTAAACAAGTCGCCTGTCAATGTTTCGAGGTAGCGAATGATGGAGGGCGATTCAAACCCAACATATATTCCTAACCTTCTTTGCAGACCCATTTTGGTGCGGGATGGCGGTGCTATAGGCACATATACTGCGCATCCAAAAATTCTTAAATGGGATATATTGGGTTCATGACCCAAAACCAATTGCAACGGGGAATACTTGTGGTAATTCGTCGGTCTGAGACGAATTAGCATTGCTGCATGTAAGATGGCGTGACCCCATACCGAAGTGGGCAGCCTCGTTCTCATAAGTAATGGCCTTGCAATCAACTGCAGGCGTTTAATTAACGATTCTGCAAGACCGTTTTGAGTGTGAACATGAGCTACAGAATGTTCAACTTTTATCCCGATTGATAAGCAATAATCATTAAATGCTTGGGATGTAAACTCAGCAGCATTATCCAGTCTAATGGACTTGATTGGATTATCTGGAAATTGTGCTCGTAGTCGAATTATTTGTGCCATTAATTTCGCAAACGCAAGGTTTCGTGATGACAACAGGCACACATGAGACCATCTACAGGATGTGTCTATCAAGACCATGAAATACCTAAACGACCCACTAGGTGGGTGAATAGGTCCACAAATGTCCCCTTGTATACGTTCCAGAAACGTGGGTGACTCAGTCCCAACCTTTGTTGGTGATGGCCTGATAATCAACTTGCCTTGATAACACGAAGTGCAAGGATATTCATTATTCGAAAGAATTTTGAAATTCTTTAACGGATGCCCATATGAGCTTTCTATAATCCGTCTCATCATGACCGATCCTGGGTGTCCCAATCGATCATGCCAAAGTACAAAGGTATTGGAATCAGTAACCCTTTGGTTTACTGTTGAATGTGCCTCAATTGCACTAATTCTTGTCCAATACAGGCCACAAGATAAAGACGGGAATTTCTCAATAACCCTCTTTTGGCCGGAGACATTATTTGTGATGACGAGATATTCAAGATTATCTTCATCCATTGTCTCAATATGATAGCCATTCCGGCGTACATCTTTAAAACTCAACAAGTTTCTCTTAGACTTGGAGGAGAACATTGCATTCTCTATGATTAACGTTGTGCCTTTGGGCAGAGTTACAATTGCTCTTCCGGAGCCTTCAATCAATTTACTACTTCCAGAGATTGTAGTAACGTTTGCCTTACACATATTTAGTTGAGAGAAATATTTCCTTTCTTTGAGTATTGTATGTGTAGTACATGAACAACTAGGCAAATACTTTTACAGTTGGACTTTGATCCAAGTTCGCTTTGTGAGATATCCATATTTGCTATCCCATAGTTTGACATACAAAAGAGATACACGAACATAAGAATAAACAAGTTCAATTCGTTTGTGTCACATAATATTTTCAAAATCTGCTGCTAACAGTTGACTAACAAAATCAGATATGTTATCCATAATTGATTACTTTGCAGTTTGAAAATTTCAGTTTAAACATTTTCTTCAAACAATCGATTGTTAAACACAAACAATCGATTGTTGAACATTGACAATCGATTGTTAAACACACACAATCGATTATTTGTTATTTTGAAAAACTTCAGATCACACTGTCTTAAGACAATCGATTGTTATGCATAGACAATCGATTGTTGGCTATTTTGAAAAATTCCAGAGCACACTATTTTAAGACAATCGATTGTTATGTATAGACAATCGATTGTTGGCTATTTTGAAAAATTCCAGAGCACACTGTTTTAAGACAATCGATTGTTATGTATAGACAATCGATTGTTGGCTATTTTGAAAAATTCCAGAGCACACTGTTTTAAGACAATCGATTGTTAAGTATAGACAATCGATTGTTGGCTATTTTGAAAAATTCCAGAACACACTGTTTTAAGACAATCGATTGTTATGCATAGACAATCGATTGTGGATGATTTTTGAAAAATTCCAGATTACACTGTCTTAACGACAATCGATTGTTAGACAAAGACAATCGATTGTGGATGATTTTTGAAAAATTCCAGATTACACTATCTTAACGACAATCGATTGTTAGACAAAGACAATCGATTGTTGATCAATTATTTTTCAGCTTTAATGCGAAAATAGTAGATAATCGACTAGTTTTTCAGGCTAGTCGATTACCCCTACTGGAAAATAAAAATTTTATTGATATTTGAGCATATTGAAGATATTCTAAAGAACTACTGCTAACATTGCATCATGAACTAACTAATACGAGCTAATACTAATGACTATTAGTTTATTCACTAACTAATACAAATAAGTAGAATAAAATCAAATAACTCCATCTTCTTTCATCACGGACCCATCGCCGATTAGGTGGTCTATTTTCCCCTCGGGTTGCTCAAAGAAGTCTGCCACATCCAGGTGGGTGATGTCCTCATTGTCGTCATAGACAAAATTTGTTTCAGGGCCTTTTCTCTTTCGAGATGCTTGATAAAGATCAACCAAGTGTCTTGGTATACGGCAAGTCTTTGACCAGTGCCCTTTCCCACCGCAACGATAACATATGGTTTCTGAACCATTTGCCTTAGGATCTTCATGACCCCGTTTCTGCTTTCGGCGGTTATCTCTCCTTGGGGGTTGACGGACTTCATTGGAATTTCTTCCTTGTCTACGTCCCTGGCTATGACCCCGTTTACGACCATGACCATGGTCCTTTTCATGTTTGGCATAATGAGAGTGCACCTTATCTGCTTCAGGCAGTGGTGTAGACCCAGTGGGTCGATTTTCGTGATTTCTCATGAGCAGGTCATTATTTCGCTCAGCCACTAGTAGAAGAGAAATAAGTTCAGAGTACTTTGTAAAGCCTTTCTCTCTGTACTGTTGTTGCAGTACTATATTGGAGGCATGAAACGTTGTAAACGTTTTCTCAGGCATATCATAATCGGAGATATTATCCCCGCATAGCTTCAATTTAGAAGTAATTCTGAACATTGCAGAATTATATTCAGAAACGGACTTAAAGTCCTGGAGCCTCAGATGAGCCCAATCATATCGTGCTTGTGGCAGAGTGACCAACTTCAGGTTGTCATATCTCTCCTTTAAGCCGTTCCACAAGATGAGTGGATCCTTGACGGTGAGATATTCAATCTTCAAACCTTCATCAAGGTGATGGCGCAAGAAAATCAAGGCCTTCGCACATTCTTGGGTGGATGCTTTTTCTCTATCTTTGATGGTGTCTCCGAGATCCATAGCATCTAAGTGGATTTCAGCATCCAACACCCATGTCATATAGTTCTTGCCCGAAATTTCAAGGGCAACGAACTTTCTTTTCGTAATGTCAGACATAATCGAAAATTAAATTAGGAAGAGGGAAATACCTTAGATTTTTCGAGAATGGTTCTTGAGACGGTAGAGTCTCGTGCTGATAACGTGTTATGAAATAATATAAAAGACAAGAACAATAATGCAAGAACAAGAGCAATAGAGAGAAGAGTAGAGAGAGTTCTTCTTATTGATACTTAGAGATTGTTAGGAGTGATTTACAATGGTAGAGGGCACCTCTATTTATAGGGAGGAGGATGATTTATCTACCAAAAATAGAACTCTAGAATCTCTAATTAAAGACATTCACCTTAAATATAAGTGTATTTATAACACCTTTCATATATTCGCTCAAAATTAGATTCGTAAAAAATAGTTTTATTTATCTTTTCCTTTTTACTTAGTTAATAAAGCAATACGAAAAGCTCAAGTTTATGCCTAAAAAAACCGAATGTGTGCATTATTAAATATTTATACAACAATTTTTTGACAACTGATTTATGTGTTTCTTCATTTTTTTAACTACTGTCATTATGCTTGCATGTATCGATTAGCTATTAGAAACAATTTTTTTTATCTATGTAAAATGAAAGTAAAGTGTATGTACATATTATATGAAAATTAGCCGGAAAAGTGAACGTTTTAATGTAACTTTTTTGTTCTTTATAAAGTTCTAAGAAGATGCTTGAAAGATTAATGGTTTCTCATACTATTTATATCGTCTCCTTTCAATCTATATATAAGCATATGGATTATTCATAAATAAATTATTCTTCTATTATCTCTCACAAAAGATTTGAAACTTTGTCAAATTAGGTGGAATTAAATCTAAATCCAATAATTAATTAAACAGAAAAGTTGCACTCTTGGAATAGTAAGTTCGAATACTTTAATGAAAAGGGATGCATGTTCGGAAAAGAAAAAAAGGTGTGCATGTTCTATGGAATATTATGGTACGGAGACAGTTGCTCAGATATAAAAATCAATAACATTTCAATATAATATTAGGGTAAGAAATTAATAGGTTCTTCTTTTCATACCAGTAGTATTAGTATGTATTTTAATATTTATTTATTCTTAAATTTTTATTACCACATGTTGTTTCTTTCGTTTCGATCATCTTATTGTTTCATTTTTATGGCTTCTACATTATTTTTTTTCTTTCCTACTATTATTTTTTTTTTTTGAGATGAAGGTCTGTCGAAAATAGTTTCTCTACCTCTACAAGATAGGAATAAGATTTACGTAAATATTACCATCCTCGGACCCTACTATGTGCAATTATATTTGTGTATGTCATTTTAATTAAAAAAAATGAATATATGAATCAATAACATTTGTGATATAGAAGATTAGAAGTTGTTGTCTGTTTCTTTTTCTTTTTTGCCCTTTTCCCTATTTTACATATAGTTTATTTTGTTTACTTTATGTGGCTAAATGCACTCGAGAATTTGGACCTCAAGTATCCTAGTTTGCCATTGAGATTTGCAGTTTATCCTTTTTGCTCTTTTTTTTCCTGATAATTCCGCATCATTTTTTTTTAATTTTAATTTTTTAAATTGGAAGAACAAAAAATCCAGTTTTCAATCTCTTTCAAAAGAAAAAGGCGTTAGCTTATTCTTGCAAAGTAGATGTTGATTTTTATATAAATAAACGGCTATTTCTCAAATATTAAAATATCGTCCAAAACTCTTATGTGCTAATTGCAATTCAACTTACCCTCAAGGGAAACAATCAGCCAAAGTTACTCATAATGAGAGTTAGCTTCATAATGATGTTTCTTTTGAGATTTAAACCTAAATGGCTGACTTTTATTCGTTATTACTTCCTTCGATTACACATTTTAATCTTTTTGGTCCAAAATATTTGACGTTTCAGGAAAATATTTAATTTTTATTACGTACTTTTTAATTTTCAAATTTACCGTCATTGCTCCTTCAATGGAGTGTTAATTAAGTGATAGGAGTATATTTTTTGATGAAATAAAGAATAGTTAGACAAATACTCTTATAATTAAAGCTATTAAATATTTTTTTAGACGCTGTGCAAAAACATTAAAAAACAAATAATATACCTAGCTAACATAACCATCTACTAGTTGTGGTAGATCCAGGTTTTTAAAATTATGCGTGCTCGCCGATAAAGACTTCAAAAGCAGAGGAAAAATAAGTTTACTTGTAAATATTCATTCAATATTTATCTAAAAATTTATACAGTTACCTATATAAATTTATTAATATAGTCAAAACTAATGAGTGCTTAAGCACCCACAAGTCCTCATGTGCATCCGGCACTATCTACTAGTATGTGATACCAAATCATGTCTAAACGATCTTGATATACTTATAAACTGTGAATAGATGAAGAAAAAATGTTATATTATTGCGTTAATATTACACAATAATAAATAAATAAATCTAAAAAAGTGGCCTGTCCCCTTCATCTAGCCTGCTTGGTTAACAAATTAGCCCACAAATGTCAAAAGCCAATCAAGAAGTAGAAAATAATTAAAAGGCATGAAATGACAGGCGACTACTTTCTCTCAAAGCTGAAAAGAGCTGTTTGTTAATGATATCAAATCTAAATTAATTCAATAAGGGCACGCTTCATACGAGAGATAAGGGTTCGAGATTAAATTTTTGAGAAGTTTTTTTATCTTTGTGGTAAGATGGGATAACTAATTTCAATATAACTGATTCCGAAATAACTTGTTTCCCAACCAAACGACCACGTTGACGCGAAGTACGAGTAGGAGAGGCACATTTCCTTCCGAGATCACATTCCTTTTTCAGTGGGTCAGTCTTTATCGTAGGAGATGAAACTTTTTTGAATGCTTTCTCAAGCTCTTCCCTAACTTACTTTCGAGAAGCCAGCGCCCAATAGAGCTTAGCCATGTGTAGGCCAAAATGGTCTCGCGAAGCCGGACCCCTAAAGAATCATGGATTTTGAAAATCTTCTCAACTCTCATGACCATTAGGAGTATCTGCAAAATCTCATTTTTCCCTTTTGAGAAGTACAAAAGTCATAGCTGGAAAGTAAGTTAACAAAGAAAATGTGGGGGTCGTTCAACATCTGAAGTTGTGGTTTAGTTGTCAATAAAGTGGAGCGACTAAAGTTTTAAACTACGGCAGAGAAAAGGACGTCCATTCAATTTATTTCATTTATTTAAGTGTTAGACGATTACAATTATGTATGCTGATAAAAGATATCAGATACTGGATGAAATAAAGGCAAGTATTGTGGCAAACACCAACTTTATGTAAACAAAGAAAAAGAGGGTGTGTGTGGGGGTCATATTCCATGGCCATTTCAGCTTTTCCTAAAGATGCAAAAACCCATGTGTAATTGTCTTAAAGACATTTGCCTTTTTATCTTGTGATGATTAAAGCAGTTAATATAGCCATTGCACCACCCAACCACATGTCAATCCAACTTAAAAACTCTACTTTTCCTCATCTTACAGTTGTCATCTCTAACCATTTGGGCTGGCAATGCTCAACCAAAAGATCAAACATTTTCTTTGAGCACTTATGATGGCTGTGAGCAAAGGCGGATTTAGAATGTGAAGGTCAGTGTACTTTTGGATTCAACCAAAAGTTATGTTGTATATAGGATGCCCACTACTAATATATTACTATTTTCTGAAAACATATATAAATTTTGTAACTTTACGCGTGCCGGTGACTGCTCTCAAGTGTCAATATAGAGCAATTTTCATCTTGTCAAATAATATGCATTAGATGAAAAATGATCACCGCGAAGCAATACTATAGATGTTGTATACTACGAATTGTGCCTTAATACCAAACTATTTGGATCGACTGTATGAATCATTTATGTCTTTTCAGATAGTGTAGATGGTATATGTGTTCCAATGTTTATAATTCTGATTCAATTAAAATTATTTGTGTTTCCAATTCCCAGCATCTTTAGTTTGTAAGCCAGATATTGTTCAGTAATGAGTTATGACTGAACACCAGCCTTATGTTTATTCCTTTTTGGGCAAAATATGGAGAAATCAGACTTGGAAAAGTCACATGGTAAGGTGCACTGTCTTTTGTTAGATAAACAATAGACTAATTCAACAACAGAGGCTAACAAAGATGGTTCTTGAAAACATCACAAGGAAGTGAGAACTACAAAAATGAACTCACTCAGACATCATCTGGTCTAAAAAGAAGCTAAGACATGGAACAGAAATACAAGAGAACCAAGGGAAAAATCTGATTAAGTATTAAATCCTTAAACGAGAATCATAAACCTTCAAATGCTGCAGGTTCACAGAAAATGGTAAGCTAAATGAACAATTCTCCGGCTTACCCATATTTCTACAGGAAAGGAGGCAATATCACCCATCGTCGAGGATATTTTGGTCTTCCTTCCTTTCCATCAAAGAGCTGCAAATAAAAGGTGCCAAAGCTAAGAACCAGAACAAAGGATACAATAAAAATAGAAGCTTCCTGATAAGCACAAAAAAATATTTGCATAAAGCACACATCTTGCTTGTTAACAATTCCGTTAATTGGTCCTTTCTGAATAGAATGCAGACCAAATTTGGCAGGAATTTTAGAAATAGTTCCATCTAATTAGATTCTCTCTAAGGCAAACCGTCTTAAGTTTGAACTGTCAACTACGAAAATAAGCAAATAACTCATTTCCTTTGGGAGGAATAAGTTTCTATTTTCTTTCCTTAGGTTTATCCCCCCCCCCCCCCCCCCCACCCACACACACACAAAAAAAACAGGAGTGCGGTGCATCAGCGACAAGAAGCTGATGGAATAGATAATCTTCCATTCAAAGTAGCACTGCATATTTCGAATTGATATAAGAAGACTTGGGTAGTCAACAAGCCTCAATGTAGATGTAATTGCATGTATAGCCTAAAGTAATGCATACTGTTGCTTTCAATTGGTAAAAACGTTCTTTTTGTTCCTTATTTTTTAGAAGAATGTCAACAAATGATTACCTTCCTCAAACGACGATGCTTTCCAAGGGCCCAGTTAGTCATAATGCTAGCAGCAACAACCATGAAGACATAGCCCGCAACTGTCTGAGTAGCAATGTTGAAGCCCAACCACTGGTAGATCTCCGTTGTGTAATTGGCACAGGTAACAATATTGAACAAGAAGCCGTATGGTATTTGATAACCTCCATTACCACTGGGACTTCGGAGATTTCTCAACAATAAATGGCAATAGAAGTTTGCAACTTGACAAACTAACCCAAAACCAAATCCAATCTTCATCTGGAGATCACTTACTGGAGTGTAAAGAGGGTGATTCACATAGTAAGCAATGAAAGCTCCAAAAGACCAATAATAGGCGCAGTTCCGAAAAACATTGGAAAGTGGAGAAGTGGCATGGCTGAAGCGGTGCACAAAGAAGGTCTCCATGATCCGTTTGAAGTAGTGGAAACACCAGTAATACATGGCATATGTCTGGACAGGGTGGATAACACGTTCTTCTTTGTAGCCAAAAAATTTGTAGACTGGAAAGTAGTAAATGATAGGATAGAGTACCAGAGGACCTAGATACTCCCAGAAGAAAAGTGTACTATACTTAACCTGCGGACCAAGATCCTTGAAAACTACGGTTAACTCACTTGTGCTCCCATTAGTATATTCATTGAGACTCTTCTTGTAGTGAAGAACAGTTGGCCTCTCTTTTGACCCAGGTTGGACAGGCAGGGTGAGTCGTTGTCTAGAAGGATAGTATTTTCTGGCTGTTGAGATAGAAGTAAACAATATTTTAATGATGGGAAACTCATAGTAATGCAACTACTGGACATACGAAAGTGGTCTCAAGAAAAGGCAAACATCAGAGTACACCATTCCACAACTTTTCTCACGAATTGTAATTCACCAACTTCACAATTATGGTGACTAATCTGCAAGTTTGATCCTTACACACTTTGCGTTCAATTGTTCAAACCACACGAAGTGCTAGATAGTCATCTTTAATGCTCTAAATATTACAACTCACTCACGGTGATCCCATAAAAGTGTCAAGCACATACATCATAAATGATAAAGGCTTCAAAAAAGTAAATATTCGCGTGTAAGCTGCACAACTGGGAATGACATGTTGAAATGGAGCTAAAACATTTGCATGGTACATAACCCAACATTCATTAAAAAAGCAAAATCGTATAAGATCACTTCATAGAAAGAGATGTACCTTACCATTACACTGAAAGGTTTGACAGATAAAGAAGATCCAGTTTGATACAAACCTTTGCAGATGCTAGATTAAGACACACTCTTTAACCACGGGTGAAGTGTGCCGAGTGACAAGTACCAACTACTTTGAAGAGAATAAGCAGGAAAAAAAATCCTCACTTCTTACACAAATTATGATCCTCCTATCAATCACACTAATTTTAGATGAATCTTCCTTCCTTTTTTTTTTGGATAACTGAGAAATTATTGAGTGTAAGCTGATGCACGATTCGAAACGCGGTGAACAATGGGTATGCCCCTCCTACTCTTCTCCATTTAAATACTAGTTTTTTGTCGGTGGCACTCATGCCATGAGCCTAACCCTCACCATGTGCTCTGACTACTGGACCAAAGCCCTAGAGGCAATCTAGAAGAATCTTCTTTCAATTGAGTTTACGCAAAAATGTTGAATCGTTACTAGATCAGCCATCGCTAATCAATACAACCTAGTTGAACAAGTATCAATCACTAAAATCGAAGTCACACAGTACTTCTATCTCTTGCTCTTTTATTCCACATGTTAGTTCTAAAACTTTACTGCATAAGATTTCAAGGGAACCATGAACTTAACCCCTCCATCAAATTTTAAGTCACACAACTCAATATTTGTAGGTCACAAAAATAAAAAGTGAATTGAAATTAATATCAAGTAGTTAGAGGTTTCAACAATGATACTTGACCAATGAAAAATCATTTTATAAGTTCCAGTTGTATTGATGATTATATTCTCTAAATATTATTATAACATACAAAGAATGCACAATGAAAATAAAAAAGTTTTCCAAGGAAAAGTTAATCTGCGACATCAAATTGGGATAAAGGATATGCATTTTTTTTTTGAACAAACAGATTTTTTTTTCCATTCCGTCAAAAAAATTGTACACGTACAAACATAGATGCTGACCATCTATACTCACATGCTATACAGTCACTACACCTATTATCAATTAAATAAGATTTGCAATATCACTATTTGATAGTAAATGTGACAATTCTATCCCAAGAGCAGCCTAGGGGTAATGGTTTAAGCTTAGTAACACGGCCTTCCATTTATGGATTGAAGCTCCTCTTCAGTGGAGATGGACTGCTATTTCCTTACAGACATTATCGCTCAGCATATTACCTCATTGGAATCTTATTTTATTGCGCTCTCTCCATATCACTGTCACCAGGATCCCAAACAGACAGGCAGTGATTTCTGTTACACCAGTTCTACTCCTTGCCAGCTTACTGACCCAGTCACATTCCTCCTTCCAGTCAGAAATGGGTCGTTTATACCCCAACCAGTTTAAGAGCCGACTCCAAAGTACTTTAGTCTTCAAGCACTCAAAGTACAGATGATCAAAAGTCTCACGAGACATGCCACATAAAATACATTCCTGTGGAATTAGGATATTGAGTTCCTGGAGTCTGTCCACAGTTGCCAATCTCTTATGCAGAGCCAGCCACAAAACAAATTTGTACCTGCGGTGTAATTGAGCCTGCAGTATGATGATCTTCATTGGACTATAATGTATTGAGGGTGTTGGAGTCTGTATAACTTCTTGATGCTGAATGAATCACCCTTCTGAAGCTGAAGCAGTCGACTATCCAGATTTTCGTGAAGAGTTGCAATGCCATTTATCAGCTCTCTCGACTCAAAGATTTTCCTTATTGCCCAAGCAGCAGATCTAGGCACCGGCATGTCATCAATAGAGTAATTTTTAATATAGAACGTATGCATCCATTTTATCCACAGGCTATCTTTCTTCTTGGTCAGTGCAACATAGGTGCTTTACAACATCAGACTTATTCCACTTGATCAGGTTCAACACATTTAATCCCCCTGCACTGTATGGGTGTTTCCCAGGCAACCAGAGCTTTCTTTGACACTGTAGCTGAACCTGTCCAAAGGTATGATCTGCATATTGCTTCAGTCATCCTCAGAACTTTTTTAGGCAGTAGAAATATTTGAGACCAATAGGCTTGTACACCAAACAATACTGATTTGATCAGTTGAAGTCGACCAGCATAGGAGAGCAGCCTTGATGACCAGCAACTTATTTTCTGCGTGATTTTCTCAACTAATGGCCAACATTGAGCAATGGTCAATTTCTTTGAATCCAGAGTCATCCCCAAATATTTAAATGGAAGCCTGCCTTCAGGGAAACCCAATGCATGTAAGATCTCCTCCTTCTGCCAGTTTGTTACACCTGCTATGTACACAGCACTTTTGTCAGCATTTGCTTGAAGTCCAGAAGCTTTGGAGAAGTTCTGAAAAGCCTGCTTCAGTAAGATTACAGACTGAATGTCTGCTTTACAGAACATAAGAAGATCATCCGTGAAGCAAACATGTGCTACACCCAGCTTCTTACATCTAGGATGAAATTTGAACTCTTTCCTCATAATCATTTGCAGAAATTCTCTTTGTAGATACTTCATGGCCAGAACAAAGAGGTATGGAGACATAGGGTCACCTTGCCTTATGCCTCTTCTTCCTTTAAATGGAGCAGTGAGTCCACCATTGATGTTGAGAGAGTAGGTGACAGAGGATATGCACTCCATTACCCACCCAATGAATTTATAAGGAAAGCCCAAGTCCTGCATCAGTCTTTCTAGGAAGCACCACTCAACTGTGTCATAAGCCTTCTATAAATCTACTTTAATAACACATCTAGGTGAAATGCCCTTCCTGAAGTAGCCTTTGAACAATTCTTGTGTAAATAGAATGTTATCAGTGATGCTACGACCCTCAATAAATGCTGACTGTGATCTTCCAACCATATAGTCAATAACTGCTTTCAGCCTAGCTATAAGGATCTTAGTGATGATTTTGTACAGAGTTGTACAACAGGCAATGGGTCTATAATCCTTCACTTTGCTTGAATTTTGCACTTTAGGAATTAGTGTTAGTGCAATGCTGCTAACTAAAGGATATGCATATTTCTTACATGTTATTTGTCCCATTCCAAGGTTATGAAGCTAGTAGATAAATGGAAGTAATACAAACGTTTTAAGATGCATAGTGGTTCCATTTCAAGATGTTTTCCTCTTATTAAAATCAAAAAATGAACTCTATCTAAATTGATGATTATATTTTCAATTTTATTTACTGCATATAAAAAAACGAAAAAGGGCCAAAACTACCCCTAACCAATTCGCTTTGGTTTAAAAGTACCCTACATCCGCCTATTTTGTTAAAACTGCTATCATCGTAAAAAATCTGGCCCATTCATGCCCTTCCTTATTTCTGACAGACCTTTGGTGAATAAAAAAATAATTTATTATGTATGATATGACAATTGCATTTTAGTCAAAATTAAAGATCCCACTCTAACCCAAATATGATCCGTAAACAATCCACCCACGACCCATCTTAATTGTTCCAACATATTAAACCCTTTTTAGCCCCTCAAACACCCTATTCCATACCCGACTCATGATCCAATCGTTATTTAGATTTCCTTTGTCAAAATTTATTATTTTTTCTTTTTATTAATTTACTATTTGATACCCTATCCCTTTTCCTGTTCTTCTTCCCCAACTTAATCACCGCTGATAATTTCCCAATCATATCATTGCCGACGAACTATGAAGCTAATTTGCTCACATGATTTCAATGAACTTCAAAAAGCTTCATGGTAGCACCACAAAAATAACTTTGGCAGAAAGATAACTTATTAAACCATAAAATCTTACAATGAACCATTAATTTAATTTCAAAGAATACCAGATTTCACTCAGTTTGATTTTACAAAAAAAATATTAATTTAAAATTAAATTAAGGCCGAAAATTCGGAGTGGGAGAGGGAAATCTGTGGGTATTGAAGAGTGAAGATCTAAAAGTTGAAGCCGATGGTGGTCCTCTGTCAGCAATGGTGAGTTATTGTTGTTAGATATGTAAATATAGTAGAACTCTAGTTATAGTAGAACTCTAGGTTATTAGTATTATATATAGGGCTCATTGCATTATGTTTAATCTTAGTTATATTCTTTTCCCGTGCTTTCTCACATGGTATCAGAGCTTTGGTGAGATAATTATCGTTGTGCGTCATTCCAACGACATCCGGGAAGAAATAACTCGGTCACCGTGCAATTTTCCGGTGACCTAAGTGACTAATTGCGTCAAAGTCACTAATTATCAGTGTTGTGCAAAAACCAACACCACCACAAGACTCGGAATATAATTCCGACCAAACCCCAGAAATTTCTCCGGCAGATACCTCCACACGCGCCGCCACAGCTGTCGGCGCGTCAGACACGCGCCGCGCGTGGAGCCTTTTCCGGCCAGTTTTTCACTTCGCTCCAGAAGGACAGTTTGGTCGGCCTTAATTTCCGACCCTACCCATCCTTGTTCCGTTCGATTCCGACAACTTTCAGTTTTTCCGGCGACTTTTCCGGCAGCTACAGAGACTTTCCGGCCAGAATTTCAAAAAGTTTCTTCAGGACAGTATCATCGCCCTCAAATTCCGAGCCTACTCATGTTTTTACTTTTCAATTCCGACAACTTTGAAGTTTTTCCGGCATCTACAGTGATTTTCCGGCAAAAAAAAAACAGTTTTCCTTCATCTGTTTCAGCAAATTTTCAACGATGTCTTTGGGAATCGACGCTTTCTGGTCTAGAAACCTGGGTTCGATGTTAAACTACATATGTAACAAGCTCGGTACATATGATTTATATGCACCAGCTTGAGGGGGAGTGTTAGATATGTAAATATAGTAGAACTCTAGTTATAGTAGAACTCTAGGTTATTAGTATTATATATAGGGCTCATTGCATTATGTTTACATATCAGTTATATTCTTCTCCCGTGCTTTCTCACAATTGTACTTTGGCCATGGAGGAAGATGATTAGAGGAAATCTGGAGTGCGAGGGCAGGGATGGAAGAGGAGAAGTTAGGGAATTTTAAAAAGCGGTTCATGGGTTGGGTAGGGATGTTTTGGGTCATGGGGTGAGCTACTAAGTGGATGTGGGGTGTGGTTTTAATTTAAGCAAATAGGAAATTAATAAATAACAAGTAATAAAACTTTTTCTTAATCAAAATAGGGTTGTTAGTTTCTAGGGCACGAATGAGCCAGATTTTTAACGGTGAGGGCAGTTTTAACAAAATAGGTGGACGAGGGATATTTTTAAACTAAAGCAAATAGGTTAGGGGCAGTATTTGCCCTTTTCCGTATGAAAATCCATGATAAAACAAAAAAAGTTTGCAACAAAAAGTCAATGTGTCACTTGAATTGGACAAAGGGAGTGCATCCTTCTAATTTGTGTTAGTATTAGTCTTACTAATAAAAAAATATATGTCATTTGTTTCATTCCCAGGGCAGTGAAGTTCCTCTTCAGTGTCAGGAGATAAATGGAAGTAAGAAAAACTTTTTTGTGACTTAATGATTAGTCATTACATGAATAGTAGTTTCATATTTCCGTTCCATGATGGCTTCATTCTCGAAAAACTGTAAATGGGAGAAAACAGACCCACAAACACATACACATGTGTCTTCATACACTATATTTCATGCATTTTGAGCCTAACATACAATCAAATCAATCAAGGTCAAGAGGTAGAGAGAATTGGAAAAGAAAATAAAAAGATGGACACCACATCAAGTTGTTTAAATCTCCAAAACTACCCTATATATATACACACAATACAAAGACACAACACACAGACACTTCCATAAAATTTTCTTATTTCTGAAGAAGCAATTAAATTGTAGGAAATTACTCAGAGAGTTCAATCACAACTTAAAAGTTGAAACCTTAAATTTATTAATTCCTGTCATGACCAACCAGTTCAACACTAAAAGTTCCTGGCAATGCGCAAATCAACTTAAGTAATATGCATGGTAAAAGCTATAACACCTTCCCTTCAAACTAGTCTGCCTTTTCGCTAGTCAAGAGCCTCAAGGCAGATCAGATAGATATTTAAGTAATATGCATGGTAAAAGCTATTACACCTCCCCCCTCAAACTACTCCGCCTTTTCGTTAGTCGGAGACTCGAGGCAGATTTGATAATTATTTTCCTCTTGCAAATGCCGAGCGTTTAACTAGTACATCAGAGCAAAATAACTGATCTAACTATCAGGGAAGTTTCCAAGGGACGAATCTTGTGTTTTCTGTGAAGATGCATGAACTATGAACTATCAAAACTACGCTACATTTTATGTCCTACGTTTTACCACATATACCTATGCCTTGGCGGGGAGAACTATCGCGTACCTCTAGAGGATGACCCAATATTTGAACTTTATGGGTTAGTTCGAAATTCTATCACAGTCTATTTGATTTGCTGAGTTTGTGATCTATTATTTCTACTTATTTAGAGATTTTTTTAACACAGACATAATGTTCGAACCAACGCTACTGAGTTCGAATGAAATCGTATCTTGTACATGGTACCTATGTTGATAGGAGGTAGCATGTACCTGGTAGAATAGTCTAAGTGCACTGTTTTTTTTTTAAATACTAGCTACGATCTTTGCAAACAATTTAGTCGATTAGATATCCTTAAAAAGATGTTATCTTTGAATAAATATACAGTAGCCACTCACTTCGTTTATGAATTGCCTCCTGCAGATCAGTAACCGTGGCCTGAAATAACAACAACAACAAAACAACCAACAAATTTACATCAGCAAACCAATAAACTATAAAAGACATATGTATATGCACCATTATTTTTAAAAAATTGACCATTACTCTACTTAAAATACGCGCCCATGTGGAGCAATTTTGCAAAAACAAAAAAAAACCCAGATGAGGAAAGATGGAGAAACATACGGAATCGGTAAGCTCAAGGCCACCCTTGATTAGTTCTTTGCCGCTACGTGTAACTACCAAAACCTTCATTTTTTCACACTTTGGGATCTACGAAAGAGCAATTTTTCTGAGAAATGAATAATTGGGGGTTGAATTGTAGTGGGATGTGAGATCTTTGAAGGAGTTGGGACAGGTAATTAATGGCTGTGTATAGTTGGGTAGAAGTTAGCTGAACGAACCATTTGTGTAGATTAACTACTTCCAAGTTCCAATCAATGTTCCCTCTTCAAAATCGATCTACAGCTGCTTAATGGGCTACGGCCGGGTTTGGATCATTTCACTAGGCCCATGACCCGAAAACCCACTTCGTTTTAGTTTAGTGGTTTTTTCTTCACTTTTAGTCCACGTCAGAAATTATATATATTTTTAGTCAAAAAAATATATAAAATTTTATATAATTTTGTATGTCATAGAATATATATGTATATATAAAAAATATAATTTTTCAGCTATTATTTTGAGAGTAGTTATACATGATTATTTTTCCTATTTTAGTTTATTCTCTTATAACTCGTGGCAAATTCATAATTTTAGCATTTCTCGCATAAAAAGAAAAAAGAAAAAAAAAACAGAGGAAAAGAATTCTAGAAGTATATGTCAAAAAGCCATGTCTTTCCTTGCTGAAATTCATGAACATGTTCCAAAGACTTGCGGAAGTTAATATTGATTTACATAATATAAAAATTATATTTGAAATACTCGAGGGTGAAATGGTTGCTTGAAATCCATGTAATGGGACAACATAACTTATACAATGATTGATAGCCATTAGTGATTTTGTTTGGTTGTCCTTTTACAATTCTACATAAATAATATAGGTATAAGTTATGAGTTAATCTGTGCATTATTTTATGAGGGGTAAAAGATGGAATAACTAATACATATATTAGTAATATATGTATAAAATATTTAAATGACAAATTTACCCTTATTACTTTACACATAAAGATTTTCTTCGATAGATTGATCTATATCAAACCCTTTGGAGAGCAAGCATGGAGATATTGATGCCTCAGAGCTAGGATCTTCCTCTTCTCAATCTATGAGAGATAAAATCAGTAAATAAGTATTTAACTTTAAAATTAATATAATGTATATCAATTTTTAATACAACAAACAAACTATTTAAAAAAATAATCTCTACATAACTAATACTTGCATAACTCTAACCGGCAACCGGATACTTCAATACACTATGCTTTGGGCCTATGGAGATTAGAGTTGGTGTTTGCTCGATGTTAACGTCCACGTGAAAGCACATACAAAATCACAAAACCCACGTTTTGCTCCTTCAATAGCATTCTTTGTTATTTTACTAACACAATTCCTTGTTGCTTGCATTAGGACATTGTCGAAGTCAATACTTCATATTTTACAATCATGTAATAATTGCATCAACAATGGGGTTGAAGAAGAAAACTTTAAACGCGAAATATGGAAGCCATCCCCATTAGTTGGCTGTCATGAATCACTAACTTCTCGTCACTTTTTTTAAATTAGAACCCTCATCTTTCATGATTTTCACTCACTTTATTGACGCTAGGCCATATGTTGAGAGTTACTCAACTTGATAATTAATACAGTGATCAAAGCATGTTCCTTTGATATCCTAAAGGCAAAGTTATCTGACTCGGACAGAAATCCAATCCTGCAAGAGCTAGTTATTCTGCCAAAATAATTAAGTCACATGTATGAAACTTGTGATAATATATTATAGCCAAACTGGAAGCAAAATGCGTCTAATACATACTATCGAAAAGGTAAATCCACCCATGCCATCCACCTAAGGACCTCAGTTCAACTTTTTCTTTTCTTCTTTTTCTCCTGGCATCCTATTCTATTATGACTTTATTTATTTATAATAGCAGAGTTCAGTAATTAGGTACTTATGGTTGGAATCAATTAATTACATTTAAAGAGAATTGTACACAAATTGATACCTACTTGTTGCAGGGTTTTGAAATGTTGGCCTAATAACGTTACGGCTTACCAACTGGAAACTTCAATTTAGACAAAAACACGTTTTAAATGGATGCTTTTTTGAATAAGGCATCAATTGCCTTATTACAATCATGTAATAATAGCATAAAAATGGAGTTGAAGAAGACAACTTCAAACGCAAAATATGGAAGCCATCCCCATTAGTTGGCTGTCATGAATCACTAGCTTCTCAATATCAAGAAGTTAACTTGATACTTCCTTTTCTAAATAACGGTAGTACGCCGACTAACTAGCCCCACCTCGACTATTCCATCAAATACTTGCTATTTCTCACTAACAAAGTCACCGTGTCGACAAATGACTATTCCATCAAATACTTGCTATTAACAAAGTCACTCGACAAATGACAAGAAATCGCGCACTGTTCTTGCTACATCCCACTAACAAAGTCATTGAGTTGAAAGATGAGAAGAAATCGCGTATTGATTCCGTTTTTTCTCTTCTCTTCTAAAATTTGAACCCTGATCTCTCATGATTTTCACCTACTTCGTTAATGCTTGGCCCATACCTTCAGAGTTACTCAACTTGACACTTAATGCAGAGATTCCAGGCTTCAGAAGTACTCCCACAAAAAGTTCCAGCACCACCATAAGTGGCAGCTATAATTCTAATTGGATCGCTCTCAACCTCCGGAAAACCAAGATTCCATACAGATCACAACACAATTGTTCTTTAAATACATAGTTCCTCTGAAGTTTGAACTTGTAAGCTTATGATGAATGCCAAACAACAAGGACTATTACAATATAAGGAAAAAATAAGTCCCCTCTTCACTATGACATTGTTGATTGTTTAACGATGTTCAGGACTAGGATCCTTATACTTTCAACAGCTTGCCCCTTTTGTCCCTAAGGCACAATTATGAAAATGAGCTTCATGAGAGAGGGTTGGAGAAGAGATTACCTGCAAATGCAACCTGCAGAAGGCTTCACATTTGATCCGAAAGCTAAGTTTGGGTGAAGCTATGCGCTGAAAATAAGTGTGCGCTTCAGACAACGACGCGAAGGTAATCTCAACAAGAAGCAATTCGTTCTTACAACCTCAACTCTGAGGTGTTGGATTAACATGTCAATACAAGCAAAGATAAAAACCTATCCACAATAGCAGAGGTGGGTCTTGTCTTGTTTTGGTTCTTTAACATCCAGTGATTGCCAATATGTGACTTGCAAATTCAAGAGCAACATGCATATCTGCAAGGACAACAGATTGAAGAAAGGATGCAGATTCTTCTAAACTTAATATATTGCTGAACCTCTAGATGTGAAATATCACTATTGTTCCCAAAAATACAAGATCAACAACCATATAAGATCACTGGCATCACAAATGTTGAGACTCTCATCAAAACAAAAACACCAACCTTTGCGGACTTTCAGCAGGTGTATACGCCCAAGGCATTTTTCTTAAGATAGACAAAGAAACAAAGAGGTTGATCTGTGTAATCTCTGAATTTCATAAAAGTATTGTGAACCTCTAGATGTGAAACATCAATATTGTTCCCAAAAATACAAGATCAACAACCATATAATATCACTGGCATCACAAATGTTGAGACTCTCATCAAAACAAAAACACCACCTTTGCTGACTTTCAGCAGGTGTATACGCCCAAGGCATTTTTCTTAAGATAGACAAAGAAATAAAGAGGTTGATCTGTGTAATCTCTGAATTTCGTAAAAGTATTGTGCCCTATGGAGGAAAGTCGCAAATTTTTAAGTCCCCTTCCCTGTTTCTAGTATGCAGGATCTGTTAGCAATTGCATACAAAAATTATCCTTAAATCATAGGCCAGAATAAGTTTGTTTCTCTAAGGCTGGCTAAAGAATGTAAGTAGATTGTGATAGCATCTCGGTTTTAGGCTTCTACTATGGGAGACTACACTTCTAGTTCGCTCAATTTACTCACACCAGAACTCCCAGAAAAAGTTCCAGCACCACCATAAGTGGAAGTTATGACTCTAATTGCATCATCTTCTATCTCCAAGGAAACACGAAGCTCTGTATTGACCACAACACAACTGTTCTTTAGATGCATAGTGCCTTTGTTGAAACTGTAAGCTCACAATGAATACTAAACTGCAAAGACTTGTATAATATAAGAGTATGAAGTATTCTATGGACTGTCACCTTGATGATGACAAAAGCCTGTCATAGGAACAACTGATAGCCCGTTTGGCCAAGCTGCAAAAATCAGCTTATTTTGAGAAGTATTTTTTTTCAAAAGTGCTTTTATCAAAAGTACTTTTGATGAGAAGTAGTTTGTGTTTGACTAATTAGATTGAAAAACACTTTTGAGCAGCAATTAGTGTTTGGCCAATCTGTAAAAAAAACTGCTTTTAAATGTATTTTTCTCAAAAGTGCTTCTCAACAAAGTGCTTTTGGAGAGAAGTTACTTTTTTCTGCTTCTCCTCAAAAACACCTTTTTACTTCCAAAAGCTTGGCCAAACACCTCAATTTGGGCCAAAAGTGCTTTTGGCCAAAAAGAAGCTTGACCAAACAGGCTGACTCTAAAAAGTGAATTTTGAATCCAGAATGATCAACTTTCCATCAAATAACAAAATTGAGAGAAATTTTAGATTGCATAATAGTACACCACAAAATCATCCAAGCAACTTCAAAACAAGTTCTCTGATCTGCAATAAAATAGAACAGATACGAAATTAAGTACCTGCGTAAGGGAGTCACAAAATACTAGGATATCGGTGGCAAGTTTTCTATATCATTCCTCGAATTGTTGAATGTCTAAGCTTGTTGATTTCTCCAATGGCATCAAGTAATAGGAGAAGAGCTCGAACATACTACAGTAAGGTTGATCAGCTTAAATAGGAGTGCACTAGGAGTAGCTATATATAGAGGTAGAATTAAGTCATTGGTGTGTTAGCATGTTGCCAAAAGATAAAGAACCCTATGGTCTAGCTTAAAACTAAGCACAGTTATGAATACCAGCAGGACACGATAATACCAATATCTAACAAAAGAGACAATAAGTTGAATATTTTAAAGACAAAATCGGATTCCATTCGCGCCACAAACATAAGGAAGCAAATCAGGAGAAATACAAGCACTGATACTTCATAGTTGGATATTCATATCACGATTCATGTCAAAGAAAGTTCTCACATAACACAGAACATGGATTCTCGAAGTTCATAGGAGGTCATTGATTTCAAATATCGTAGCTCTGTCATTAAAATGAGGAACACGAGTTATCTCCAAGAAAGCATAGACATCTATTCCTGAAAGCAAAAGCAAAGGAAAGAAAGTATCACAAATCTCATCTTATAGTAATATAGTATGCATCAAGTAGTCACAAGAAGAAGAAGAGGGGGGAGGGAACGACAGGTTCCAAGAATGAAGGAATATAACAAAAACTCCTTGCTGCCCAAAGTTAATTTTGAAAATCCCTTTTATCATGACTGCCTTATTAAGCAGTTAAAAAAACACTCTGAAAAGTGATAGCAATCTCTCATACAGTACCATGAGCCTATCAGGTCATTGTCATACATTAGCTGGCTTCCAAATCCATCACGGATGCATATTATAGATGAATAAAAAGGGCATCCCAATATTATAGATGAATACAAAGCAGTATTTGAAAAGACCACTAAATACAACAACATACCCAGTAGTATCCCACACTGTGGCGTCTGGGGAGGGTAGTGTGTACGCAGACCTTACCCCTACCCTACCTTGCGAGGATAGAGAGGTTTCCAATAAACCATCCGCTCAAGAAAGTATAAGCACCATCTTAATGAAAAATAACCTTAATATGGTTATTTAGTGGTCTTTTCAAGACCACTAAATATTAGTAATAAATAACCTTATATGTCCAGGACTAGGATCCTTCTATTTCTACAGCTGAACCCTTTTGTCCATACATGCCAATTATGAAAATTGAGCTACATTAGAGAGATATCTTAATAGTGGTGGCGATTCTGATAGAGCAAAAAAGATTATGTGCAGATGCAACCAGCATAAGGCTTCAGATTCAATGAAAGCTAAGTTTAGGTGAGCTGTGCACCTGAAAAAAGTGTGTGTTTCAGTGAATAAATAGTATGAACAGACAAGCAGCATATCAATGAGTAATTAAACAAGCGAAAATACAAAAACATCCACCATCCCAGAGGAGGGCCTTGCTTTTTAGTTCTTCAACATTCAGTGAATGCCTAACACACTTGCAAAATTCAGAGTCACATGCATATCTGCAAGACCAACAAATTGAAGAAAGGATGGGCAGCTTCTTCGAAACTTCAAATATAGGTGAGCCTGGAGATGTGAAACATCACTATTGTTCCCAAAAATATAACATCAACAACCATATAAGAGCATGCTGGCATCACAAATGATTGACAACTTATCAAAAAGAAAAACACCAAAAACAACAACAACAACCCAGTAAAATCCCATTTATTGGGGTCTGGGGAGGGTAGCATGTATACAGACCTTACCCCTACCTTTGGGTAGAGAGGCTGTTTCCAAATAGACCCCCGGCATCCTTCCCTCTAAGAACTTTCCACCTTGCTCTTGGGGAGACTCGAACTCACAACCTCTCGGTTGGAAGTGGGGGTTGCATACCATCAGAGCAACCCAACAACAACAACAACAACAACTACCCAGTATAGTCTCACAAAGTGGGGTCTGGGGAGGGTAATATGTAGACGAGCCTTACCCCTACCCGAAATGGCAGAGATACTGTTTCCAATCGACCCTCGGCTCAGTGAAGGAAAAGAAAAACAAAAACAAAAAACGAAGACAGAAAAAATGAAAACTAGAGACAACCATCACTTATCAAGAAACCAGCATTAGCAATAATGTGTAATTGACATTGAACACGCGGTCTTGCAAAGTATAATAAGAAGTACAAGAAGTTCTTGACTAGTATTAGTCCTTTGGCATCCTTTGTCCATACTATTGAGCCAATTTGGATATGTCTTCATATTCAATAGCCTTGAGAATCTTCCCGTCATATATTCCTCTCTCGATTTGAACTTTAGCACAAAAGTTGTTTGTATCAATTGCTAACAGCCTAGCATTTGATCCACGATATGCACCATTAACTATCTTGACAAGACCTCCAATTTGAGGAATTACAGTCTCAATCTCTTCCTGATCAACCCTTAAAACATGCTTGTTTTCAAGCATCTCAATCTCCCCAACATACTTATCAATAACCCTACGAATCAAACCCTTTTGCTTATAGTATCCCTTGTCAGCCAAAGCCTTGCTCATTACCTTCACAATTATCCCCTCGCATAACCAGTAATCTTTCCTATTACTCCGCTCTTTAGCTTGCTCTTCCTCTCTCATTAACTCATCCAACACCGATTTACCTCCACCTATACCATTCTTACCACGTTTTCCCCCATCCTTGCTACCCTTTACTCCATTCTCATTATCTATCTCATAAAAAATGAGTCTTGAGCTTTCTGCTCTCTCTTTCACAACAGATTTCGATGATGACCCTAAGGTTAACTTGATCTTCTGATCAGTCTTGGATTTCTCCAAGGGTTTCGGTTGCAACTCCAATTGCTGCTCAGAACCATCCATAGTTTCTGCACCACCCATCAACTGCTCCGCACGCTCTATTTGTTTCTTAATCTCTCTTTCCTGCTTCTCCTCATCCGCTAAATCAGCTCTAATTCTTTTGTTTTTCAATTTTTCCTTGAAGATAGTCTCCGAATCATTATCAATGTAGGTAATAAACCACCCTTTCGGGGTTTCTTCAACTTTACACTTTCCCGTTTTCCCCAAGTACTTAACAAACTCCGTTAACGTTGCCCATTGAGTTGAATTCATATGGACATGGTGTCGATCAGCAATATACTCATTGTACACAACAGTCGCAGCCACACGACTGAATCGGTGGCTACGCTTCATGTGTTCGAGGAATAAGCTCTCAAATTCCTCCGAATAGCCACCGACGATACGATTAGGGTTTTGACCGAAGATTTCCATTTGACGTTGATGGGATTCGCTCATACAGTGGCACTTGAATCCGTTTTCGTCTCGACATTGCTTCTGACACATCTGGCAATACCATCGTAGCTTCTGTAGACCCTTAGCTTTGATTCGGTTGGCAATTGCCTTTGGGGTTAAGAAATCGTTTTTCCCCATTTTTTGAATTTGGGAACTGAGATAATCAAGTTCAAATCTGATGAAAAATTTAAGAGATAGGAGAGAGAGAGCCGTACACGAATTTGCCGGAGAGGAGGAAGTTCCCAAATCCCAGCCAAGAGGAGTGATGGTCGGTCAATCGATTCGATATTATTTGGAACGGTCAGGCCCAAATTTATATTTGGGCTGAATTCCTGAGCCAATGTTTTTATTTCGAAGAATTAACCGAAATAGTCGTTCGCCTAATTTCTTAAATTATAAATAGTTAATAAATATATAATATATTTATAATTTATGCATAATATATATAATTATATATAATTAATGTATATTAATTAAAAAAAGTAAATATTAAATCTAATATGCTATTTGTGTAACAATTCCGAAACCCTTTGAAGAATTAACCCCAACTGATTAAACTAGAAATATCCAATAAAGGTATAATATATACATAATTTATATTATATATATATATATATATATATATATATATATAATAAATATATAAATTATATATATTGCTAGAGAAAGTAAATAATGAATTTTAATTTCTTCTTCTTGTCTTTTCCACTGTTAGCAAGAAGTAAAGAACTGTTAATAGGGTAAGTCTTAGTGGTACTAATAGTATTTTTTTCTCGTAGTATTTACTATTTACTAATTGTTATAACACAATAAAAGAACAAGAGCAATATTGCAGAGAAAGAGAGAAAAAATTCTTATTGAATTTTGGGGTGGTTTACAATGGGTTAAAACCCCTCTATTTATAGGAGGAAAAATAACTTAGCCTCAAAGTAAAACTCTCTAGAAGATAGACATTCACTCTAAATAGAATTCTATTCTTAACACTCCCCCTTGAATGTCTACTCAATAAGTAATGTGCCTCATTAAAACCTTAACTAAAACAAAACGCAATGAGAAAAAATTCTAGAAAAGGAAAAAGAGTACACATATTTAGTAATGCGCCTATTGGTTGCCTCGTTAAAAACTTTGCAAGGAAAATCCAGTGGGACAAAACCTTGTAAGGGAAAAAGAGTGCAACGCGCATTAACTCCCCCTCAAAAGAGCATCAATTCACATCCTTGAGCCTTCGCATTCCAATCTTGTGCACCATCTTCAAGAGATCTTTGGTAGAGATTTGATAAATAAATCAGCCATATTAACTTGAATGAATTTGTTTCACTTTGAAATCATCATCCCTAATAGATGTATCGTCTTCGTATGATCTTGTTGGAATCGTCAGTTCTATATCTTCTCATAGAGGTGAAAAACTCTTGTTATCACATTATCATGCTTATAGTTATAGCAAGATATATTCGTGCACAAATTGCACTAAGGAAATAGTACTTCAAGATCAAGAATTGTATATGCTTCAAACAACTTAAATCCTTCATGGATTGACATATAAGTTAAGTCATATAAGCCATATAATAGACTTTAGATGCATATCAAGTTTTTCATGTCATGCTAGACAAATAAGATATTGAAAACTGATTGCACATACCATTGACTTTATACTTTCAAGTATTTGAACTACATGTCCAAAACTACATGTCTATCATATGGAATCATTTCTACTTGAATTGTGTCTCTACCATTTGGCCAATATTTTTGTGTCAATATTCGATAGACATAAGATCCTCATCTAAACTTAGCGCTATGATAGATGTCGACGACAAATATTTTATATCGGTTCCAAAAGTTTTCCATAAAGACATAACATAGCGATCTCTTCATTCATATATTGAGGTACCTAAATCTCTCATGAGATTTTATGAAGTGTTATGTCATGTGATCTTCTAGATCACTTGCCTCCTTATTATGATCACTTTGATCATTTGCTCATCTTCTTTATTAAGAAGTTCTTTTTGAAACTGATTTGTCTTTACGCTTTAAGCGTATCAAAGACTTTGTCCTTCTAGGACTTAATATGAGCATTTGCAGTGAGAATATAGTTACTTTCTTTGGGTCAGCAAATGCGTATGGCATGCTTTGCAGTATGTTGCAATTGAATTATCTTTTTATGAAATTCAAGTTCATATTATGATATTCGAGGATCTATATATACAAATGATAATTCGTTCCATGTAACTTTTTCTCAAGTGTTTATCATGGCTCCCCCTCATGTTAGAAAAACTAACTTGTTTCCTCAACTCTGGGAAATCATCTTTCTGCATTATCATGTTAATATACACTGCACATCAATAATAATAAGATGAAATTATTTGGTTCCTGACCCTGAACCACTTGTGAGGGGAGAATATAATATACTCTCGTGTATAACGTATATCAAATTGATATAGATAACTTTGTTCTCATAAGCAATAATTTAGTTATTAAGTGGAGGCACTCAATAAATTATTTTGCTAAACCAACTATGATGTAAACCACCTTATCAAGATGAACTATCTTGAATAGAAAATCTGGAAATTATGCTCGAAATTAGATTACTGAGCAAGTTACCTCGCAAGAACCGGCTAGGTTGCAGGTTAATAATAATCGCACATGTAACCATATCATAGATGCATCATATGTGGTATACATGGCAGGCGAATGGGCCCATATTCGCCTTTGATATTTCCAGAATTTATGGGATTCAACCCCAACTTTGGTTGGTCAATTAATTAATGAGAACAAGTTATATAAGAGAATTCGTAAAGAACTTTCTAGTTCTTTAATATTTACCCATGTGAATTCTCTATTATTGTTGCACATCATACTTAAATTGATATGGCTAACTCGAATGCCAATTGAATAAATTATCAATATTGATAAAATTCAGGTTTACATCATGACATGTGCAATTATCGATAAACTCTAAGTTTATTATGATATGGGTTTTTATATCAATAAACATCCACTTTATTGTGGCATTCTTTTGTTTGTATAGTACAAATTGGAGAATAAAGCTGGTAGCTTTTCACATGCATATTATCATGCTACAAGTTGTAGTAATAGAAGATATCAAATCTTTCTTTTATTTATAGTCTCAATATAATCAATCGCTTCGCATATACTTTGGAAACTGAATAAGTTTCTTTGAGACTTACTACAATACAATACCTTATTGGTAATCAATTATGTTTCTCCAAAATAATATAATTGGCTCTTAAAGTTGTACCATTATGGTCATGTCAAAATTATATGCAATATATGTTTCTTGCATTATTTTAATAATCATATTGCCAAAATATTTTGGCGTACAATAGGTACGTGACCAATGACCATTCATGCCATAATAATGACATTATTTTCTTATATCATCTCAACCCTCCTTCTAGAGGTGAGTGTGGTATATTCAATACCAATAGCATGTTCATATTCTTCCAATAATGAGTTGTATTCATAAATCATATGTTGTCACATTCACACCATGAATGGATCATAATCATCTATATGTGCTGTATAAAATCTCATGTCAAATCGATGACATATATTACTTTCACAGAGTGAAGGAATATTTTGAGAATCCTTATTATTCTCATTATCACAATGATGACGATTATAATTTCGTCTATTGCCACGTCCATATCCATTGATACCTTCACGGTATAATTTTGTCTTCTTTCAGACTTATTACATAGTGCTATCATATTTTCTGCGGGGATATGTAATTTTGTTATCCTTTTCAAATCCGTAAATGCGTCTGGCATTTGATTTGCTATTCTTTGCAAATAAATAATCTTTTGCACCTCTTTTTCACAAATAGAGGTATGTGGATCAAGATGAGATAATGATGGATTTTTCCACAAAATTTTCCGTTTGGTTTCACCAACTTCTCCCCCTAATTTTGGGAAAAGTGTCTCATCGAATCGACAGTCTGCAAATCGTGCAGTGAACAAATCCCCTGTCAATGTTTCGAGGTAGCGAATAATGGAGTGCGATTCAAACCCAACATATATTCCTAACCTTCTTTGCAGACCCATTTTGGTGCGATATGGCGGTGCTACAGGCACATATACTGCATATCCAAAAATTCTTAAATGGGATATAATATGTTCATGACCCAAAAACTAATTGCAAATGGGAATATTTGTGATAATTTATCAGTCTGAGACGAACTAGCATTGCTGCATGCAAAATGGCGTGACCCCAAACCGAAGTGGGCAGCCTCGTTTTCATGAGTAACGGTCTTGCTATCAATTGCAGACGTTTAATTAAAGACTCTCCAAGACCATTTTGAGTGTGAACATGAGCTACAAGATGTTCTACTTTTATCTCAATTGATAAGCAATAATCATTAAATGCTTGGGATGAAAACTCTGTTGGAAACACGTTCTCAATGCAATATACTAAAACGTGTGTTCTTTTGTGTATGTTTTGATGAATGACAAACGAAGCGAAAATTGATATATGACGAAGTTCAAGAAACAAGCGCACAATTGATATACAACGAGATTCAAGCTCAAGACAAAGTTTTATAGTTTAATTGAGTCATTCTTAATTGTGATCTTGATCCTACAACTTGACTCGTAACATGGCTTCTCTCATAAAACTATTTTCCAAAATCATGCATATTTAATTTAATGTCAAATGATTTTAAATCATGCATATTTACAGAGTCAAAATAATTTTTAGACATGCCTTAAAAATCTGGACTAAGATAATCGATTATGTACTTATGATAATCGATTGTTTTAAGCCAAGACTGTATGACAATCGATTGTGAACTAATGACAATCGATTGTGAGTAAGACAGTGAGCATAAGGTTTTTTCAAACCTGCATGACAATCGATTGTGAACAAATGACAATCGATTGTGACTGAGGCAGTGTCCATCAAAGTTTTTCAAAACTCAGAATAATCGATTATGAACTAATGGTAATCGATTATGTTGAGACAGTGTCTTCCAGTGATTTTCAAATTTATTAAATAATCGATTGTTACATTGGACAATCGATTGTCAAAGAGACAGTGTCTAAAATGTTTTTCAAAAACTGATAAGTAATCGATTGTTGACTTTGTGCAATCGATTGTGAAGCTGACCGTTGTCGTAAAGTTTTCAAATACCGTCAGGTAATCGATTATTGATTCTATATAATCGATTGTTTTGATTAAAATTCGGAAAATATTTTTTGAACGTTATTGGGTAATCGATTATTGATTTGGTATAATCGATTGTTTTGATTAAAATCCGGAAAAGATTTTTTGAACGTTGCTGAGTAATCGATTGTTGATTCTGGACAATCGATTGTTTGTGGTAAAATCTGAAAAGGTTTTTTTGAACGTTGCCAGTAATCGATTATGGATTGTATGTAATCGATTATCAAGCGTAAAATCTGGGATTGAATTTTGATCTGACTGGCAGACAATCGATTGTTGGGGTTTGACAATCGATTGTCAGTGAGTAAAATCAGCAACTCTTAATTGGCAATTAGGCAACGGTAATGCCAAGTTTTTCAACTATAAATACAGCTTCATTTCAGTGTTTTAAACACAACAACTTACTACAACTGATCATTACATTGCTATAAGCTTGCATACTCTTGTTTATCATTTTATATTCAATTTCATAAAGCTTTTGAGAGCCATATTCTTGTCCAAAGTTGTTGTGATCTAGAGCTTACTTCTTTTACTCATATCTACTCATTAAGGAGTATTTTGTTTGAGTGTTTAGTGTTTTATACACTTGTAAGAGAATTTAATTCTCTTGTTGTAAGGAACTTGTGTTTCCTTGGTTAAAGTCTTGGAGTGTTGTATCTCCGAGCAAAGGTGTTAAGGCTTGTGTCCTTAAGTTGTAAAGGTTTGTTGAGCACCCGTAAGCTTAACAAGTTAGTGGAAAATCTCGAGAGAGTCTCTCGGGGACTGGACTAGCCACGTGTTGTGGTGAACCAGAATATATCGGTGCGTTCTTTCCTTTTTGTTTATTTAACGCACTTATTTATTTCCTACAAATTTTTAATTTCCGCAAGTTACGCTAAATTTTATTATAACGCTATTCACCCCCCCCCCTCTAGCGTTAGGCGTATTTTCTAACAATTGGTATCAAAGCCCAACTCTCTGAAAACTTTACAGTTTGAGAGAACCATCCATGGCTTCTACTCGTGATTCTTTTGCAGGAATTGATGAAGGACAGTGCTCCACACGACCACCTCTATTCAACGGTACAAATTACACGTAATGGAAGGAGAGGATGAAGATCTTCGTTCAGTCCAACAGCTTTCACCTTTGGAAGGTGATAATGAAGGGAAACCAAATTCCAACAAAGAAGGTGGAAAACGAATGGGTTCCCAAGTCCGAGGATGAGTATGACGCGGATGACATCCGAAAGGTTCAAAATAATGCTAAAGCAATTAACTTATTATATTGTGCTGTTAATGCTGACGATTACAGGAAAATATCGTGTTGCACAACGGCAAAGGAGATGTGGGACAAGCTAGAAGTTACGTACGAAGGTACGGACCAGGTAAGGGAAGCAAAAATTGATTTCCTAACCCACTCTTATGAATTATTTCACATGAATGAAGGTGAAAAGGTGGACGAAATGTTTGAGCGATTTTCAATAATCGTAAATGACCTACATGCTCTCAAGAAAACATTCACGGATAGAGAGCTCGTGCGAAAAATTCTTAGAAGTCTCACACCGGCATGGAGATCAAAGGCCGATGCAATTCAAGAATCCATTGGCGTTTCAAACGTCACCATCGACGCACTAAGAGGTAACCTTAAGACCTATGAATCTACTATTCTTAACCCTTTTGTTGATGATCAAAGGAGGCAAAGAATAGCTCTAAAGGCGAGCACAAGCCAACCGCAAATTGATGAGGAAGGAGACAACGAATTTGGACTCATTATCAAAAGATTTCAAAAGTTCATGCGCAAGGAGTATGAACGCAAGGCGAACAAATCAAGTGCTATGAATGTGGTGAAACCGGGCACATCAAATCAAATTGCCCAAACATCAAAAAGGAGAAGAAACCTTTTAAAAAGCAACGTGCATACATTTCTTGGGGAGGCGACTCCGGAGATGAGTCAAGCGAAGGAGAAGAAGACGAAGCAGCAAATCTTTGCCTTATGGCACAAGAAGACAACAAAGATGAGGTATGTCAAATTTCGTCTAAAAACTTCTTTACTCTTGAAGAAATGCGAACTGCTTTTGATGAATTATATGCTGAGTTTATTAAGGCTTCAAAAACTGTTAAGGGCATAAAAGAAAATGCTTCATTAAAAGAAAAGGATTTTCAAAAACAGCTTTCTTTGAAAGAAAAGGATTTAGAAAAACTGGTTTTAGAATGAGAAGCTGAAAGAGGAAAACAAGTTTTTTGGAAAAAGAAGTTCCGATAAGCCCGAAAGCTCTACTAGAAATTGCACTTCTTGTTTGCTTCTTAAGAATGAAGTAAGTAGGCTTAAAGGCACATTAGATAAGTTTAATTCTTCGCACAAAAACTTGAATGATGTTCTTGTTAACTTGAAATCAACCAAGCATGGAATAGGCTTTAAGAATGAAGAAAAGGTTGCAGCTAAACCCCAACAACCTAAAGCTCAACCTTGGATTAACAATAGAAATGCTTATGCTAGAAACAACAACTCTAGAGCCACTATGCATGCTAGACAAAATGCTGAACATTTTAGAAGACCTAGGAATGACTTACCACCTAGAAATAGTCACCCTAGAAATGATGCATATTTTAGGCCAAATTTTGAACCCCTTAGAAGACCTAGCAATGGCCCTCAACCGAGAAACAATCACTCTAGAAATGCTGCCCATCCTAGAGCTCATAGTAGGAGAAATAATTCTCATGAAATGCGAAATAGTCATAGTGTTCAAAATAGAGTAAGATATTTTCATCCGTCTAGTTACTATGAACCTAGAATGATGCATAACCCAAATGTGACTTGTCATTATTGTAGACGTACTGGTCATATTGCTCCTGCATGCTTTACACGTCATAGACATATTACTCAATTGCATCATTATAATATGCCTAACCCCCAAGGACCCAAGATGGCATGGGTACCTAAAGAACATTAATTTATTTTGTAGGTGTGCTTGAAGGGATCAAGTGTACTATGGTACCTTGATAGTGGATGCTCCAAGCATATGACGGGAGATGAATCCAAATTCCTTCAATTAGAGCACAAAGAAGGAGGAAGTGTTATCTTCGGTGATAACAATAAAGGAAAGATCATCGGCATCCGCTCGGTCGGTAAGGATGAAAATTCCTCCATTAAGCATATATTACTTGTTAAAGGATTAAAGCATAATCTCTTGAGCATAAGCCAATTGTGTGACAAGGGAAATCTTGCTTTATTTGATTCGGATGAATGCTTAGTGTTCAGACGTAGTGATTTCAAAATTATCCTCCGTGGTTTTAGAGTGGATAATATTTATATGGTTGATCTTGCTAATTCCTCACCCGATTATGTTGATTGTCTAATGAGTAAAGAGGATGATACTTGGCTATGGCATCGTAGAGTAGCACATATCAATATGCATCTTTTGAACAAATTGATTTCTCAAAACTTAGTTGTTGGTCTTCCCGATTTAAAATTTGAAAATGACTCTATTTGTGACTCGTGTCAAAAGGGGAAGCAAAAAAAGCATCTTTCAAATCTAAAAACATTGTTTCAACTTATAGACCATTGCAATTACTTCATATGGATTTATTTGGTCCCTCTTGCATTGAAAGTCTAGGAAGAAATAAATATGCTTTTGTGATTGTTGATAATTACTCGAGATTTACTTGGACTTTATTTCTTGCCAATAAAAGTGATGCTTTTCAAAATTTTAAATATTTTCTTAAGCGTGTTCAAAGTGAGAAAGAAACAACCGTCACTTCAATTAGAAGTGATCATGGGGGAGAGTTTGATCACAATCTCTTTGCGGACTTTTGTGACGAACTCGGAATCGAGCATACCTTTTTCGCTCCACGGACACCACAACAAAATGGGGTGGTGGAAAGGAAAAATAGGTGTCTCAAAGAGATGGCTAGAACCATGCTCGACGAAGCTAAGATACCCAAACATTTTTGGGCGGACGCCATGAGTACCGCTTGCTATGTTCTAAATAGAGTAGTAATTCGGCCGATACTCATGAAAACCCCCTATGAACTTTATAAGGGTAGAAAACCAAATATTTCCCATTTTAGAGTTTTTGGTTGCAAATGTTTTGTTCATAACAATGGCAAAGACCAATTGGGTAAATTTGATGCTAAGTCGGATGAAGGTATTTTCATTGGATATTCCTCACGTAGTAAAGCATATAGGGTCTTTAATAAAAGAACTCAAATTGTGGAGGAATCCCCTCATGTTGTATTTTTCGAAAATAATACTCGCTTGGCGAGAAAGGATTCCGGTTTTGATCTTGCAGGTATCTTAGATAGCTTGAAAGACAAAATACAAGAGGAACCACCCAAGGAAAATAAAGATGAAATTGAGGAACAACCAACGGAAAAAGCGCCACAATTGGAAAAAGAAACAAAAGTGCCAAATGAGTGGAGGACGATCAAAGATCACCCTCTTGAACAGGTAATTGGAGACGTCGGAGGAAAGGTAAGTACCCGAAACTCTCTTAAGAACACTTTAGGACACACTTCTTAAGAGCTCACGTTCTCACTTGGCAACATTAGTTTAAGTTATTACTTCTTTACAAATTACTGACTTGAGCGTCGGAGACGTTTAATTCTATTTTGCAGGCATCACCCTAAAAGATAGGGGGAATTATAAAGTTTTGGCACAGAACAATCGATTGTTCCAAGCAAATAATCGATTATTTTACTGTGCTGAAAATCGATTAGCAGTATCACTAATCGATTGTTTATGGTTTATGTTCATTATGCAGCCTTGTTTAAAAATTGATTCCTTAAATTGCATAATCGATTCTGCCTCAGCCATTCAGCAATGCTTGTCCAAAACAATCGATTATTTCACATATATAATCGATTATTTCATGTCAGTAATTCAAAAGCTTGTTACCGTTTGGTCCCGTAATCGATTACCACATTTGTCAATCGATTATTTCATGTCAGAAATTTAAACTCTTATTACCGTTTGGCTCCTCAATCGATTTGTGTCAGTTCCAAGTCAGGTCATAACTCTTCAACAATCGATTATTGCATCTCAACAATCGATTGTCTAACGGTCAGTGAATTTATTTTACCGTTTCTGACTGATTTGGCTTTAAATTCTCAGCAGATTTCTTCCATAAATGATAAGCCACTCTCCCCTCTATAAATAGGCTTCATATATGTTCATATGCATTCACTCAAGCATCAATTGTAGCTTTCAAAATATCAAATTCTCTCTAATCCTTTGCAAAATCCAGCAGCTTTCATTAAAAATGTCGGGCCGTCACTCAAAACGTTCCCGTTCTGCTAGGCACGGCGCATCCTCCTCTGTTGCCCCTCCTCGTCCGAACTATCCCTATCAAGATGGTTCCGTTCTATATTTTAATTCCGACATCGAGCTTATTCGATTCTTAACCAAATTTGAAAAGCGCGATATTCTTCCACCCCGCTTTTCAACCCACAAGTATCTTGAATCATTTGGGTCTGCTGCAAATATGCTCAAAAATTCTCAACTTCTTGACTTTTTACTCCTTACTCATCCTTACATCAATACTACATTGGTTCAAGCATTTTATTCCAACCTCCATGAAGATGATGAATGAATAATTGTTTTTTTAAGTTTGTTTTGTATTGTCTTCCCTGTTGCTGTAATTTCTTTTAATAAATAAACAAGGTTTATTTACATCTTTGGCATCTTATTATTATTTTTGCAAATGGCAAAAGGGGGAAGATAACGGGTATGCACTCTTAATATTCATAAGGTTAAATTGAGGGGGAATTCATATATTGAGGGGGAACAAATTGCATACTTGTTACATGTATATACTTGTCTTGAATCGTCAATATAAATTGCTTGTCTTGCATATCCTGCTTAATGTTTGCCATTATCAAAAAGGGGGAAATTGTTGGAAACACGTTCTCAATGCAATATACTAAAACGTGTGTTCTTTTGTGTAGGTTTTGATGAATGACAAACGAAGCGAAAATTGATATATGACGAAGTTCAAGAAACAAGCGCACAATTGATATACAACGAGATTCAAGCTCAAGACAAAGTTTTATTGTTTAATTGAGTCATTCTTAATTGTGATCTTGATCCTACAACTTGACTCGTAACATGGCTTCTCTCATAAAACTATTTTCCAAAATCATGCATATTTAATTTAATGTCAAATGATTTTAAATCATTCATATTTACAGAGTCAAAATAATTTTTAGACATGCCTTAAAAATCTGGACTAAGATAATCGATTATGTACTTATGATAATCGATTGTTTTAAGCCAAGACTGTATGACAATTGATTGTGAACTAATGACAATCGATTGTGAGTAAGACAGTGAGCATAAGGTTTTTTCAAACCTGCATGACAATCGATTGTGAATAAATGACAATCGATTGTGACTGAGGCAGTGTCCATCAAAGTTTTTCAAAACTCAGAATAATCGATTATGAACTAATGGTAATCGATTATGTTGAGACAGTGTCTTCCAGTGATTTTCAAATTTATTAAATAATCGATTGTTACATTGGACAATCGATTGTCAAAGAGACAGTGTCTAAAATGTTTTTCAAAAACTGATAAGTAATCGATTGTTGACTTTGTGCAATCGATTGTGAAGCTGACCATTGTCGTAAAGTTTACAAATACCGTCAGGTAATCGATTATTGATTCTGTATAATCGATTGTTTTGATTAAAATCCGGAAAAGATTTTTGGAACGTTATTGGGTAATCGATTATTGATTTGGTATAATCGATTGTTTTGATTAAAATCCGGAAAAGATTTTTTGAACGTTGCTGAGTAATCGATTGTTGATTCTGGACAATCGATTGTTTGTGGTAAAATCTGGAAAGGATTTTTTGAACGTTGCCAGTAATCGATTATGGATTGTAAGTAATCGATTATCAAGCGTAAAATCTGGGATTGAATTTTGATCTGACTGGCAGACAATCGATTGTTGGGGTTTGACAATCGATTGTCAGTGAGTAAAATCAGCAACTCTTAATTGGCAATTAGGCAACGGTAATGCCAAGTTTTTCAACTATAAATACAGCTTCATGTCAGTGTTTTAAACACAACAACTTACTACAACTGATCATTACATTGCTATAAGCTTGCATACTCTTGTTTATCATTTTATATTCAATTTCATAAAGCTTTTGAGAGCCATATTCTTGTCCAAAGTTGTTGTGATCTAGAGCTTACTTCTTTTACTCATATCTACTCATTAAGGAGTATTTTGTTTGAGTGTTTAGTGTTTTATACACTTGTAAGAGAATTGTAATTCTCTTGTTGTAAGGAACTTGTGTTTCCTTGGTTGAAGTCTTGGAGTGTTGTATCTCCGAGCAAAGGTGTTAAGGCCTGTGTCCTTAAGTTGTAAAGGTTTGTTGAGCACCCGTAAGCTTAACAAGTTAGTGGAAAATCTCGAGAGAGTCTCTCGGGGACTGGACTAGCCACGTGTTGTGGTGAACCATAATATATCGGTGCGTTCTTTCCTTTTTGTTTATTTAACGCACTTATTTATTTCCTGCAAATTTTTAATTTCTGCAAGTTTACGCTAAATTTTATTATAACGCTATTCACCCCCCCTCTAGCGTTAAGCGTATTTTCTAACAAACTCAGCAGCATTATCTAGTCTAATAGACTTAATTAAATTATCGGAAAATTGTGCCTGTAATCGAATTATTTGTGCCATTAATTTTACAAATGCAAGGTTGCGAGATGACAATATGCACACATGAGACCATCTTGAAGATGCGTCTATTAAGACCATAAAATATCTAAACGACCCACTAGGTGGGTGAATAGGTCCACAAATGTCCCCTTGTATATGTTTCAAAAACGCAGGTGACTCAATTCCAACCTTTGTTGGTGATGGTCTAATAATTAACTTGCCTTGATAACAAGAAGTGCAAGAAAATTCATTATTTAAAAGAATCTTTAAATTCTTTAATGGATGCCCATTTGAGTTTTTTATAATCCATCTCATCATAATTGATCCAGGATGTCTCATTCGATCATGCCAAAGTACGAAAGTATTGGAATCAGTACCCTTTTGGTTTACGGTAGAATGTGCCTCAATTGCACTAATTCTTGTCCAATACAGGCCACAAGATAAAGATGGGAACTTCTCAATAACCCTCTTTTGGCCAGAGACATTCTTTGTAATGATGAGATATTCAAGATTATTCTCATCTATTGTCTCAATATGATATCCATTTTGAATGATATCTTAAAAACTCAACAAGTTCCTCTTAGACTTGGAGGAGAACATTGCATTCTCTATGATAAATATTGTTCCTTTTGGCAGAGTTATAGTTGCTCTTCCGGAGCCTTCAATCAATTTCCTACTACCAGAAATTGTAGTAACATCTGCCTTACACATACTTAAATGAGAGAAATATTTCTTCTCTTTGAATATCGTATGTGTGGTACATGAATCAATTAAGCAAATAATTTAAAATAATATACATAGTCATGCCTTAAGTACTGATTCACAGTGACAACTTGCAATACATTCAAAGTTCAAAATGTGTTCATGTATTGTTAATTGACACCAAATATAGTTCTATACATGTATATGTCTAAATGTGTTAATAAGAAATTTTACAATATTGCATACAATTTTGTAAAGTTTTAAGACAAATATGATTTTAGTTACAGCTTAGACAGTGCAACAATTCCATGTGAAAAATGTGCCATAATGTAGACTACACAAATAAATGCCATGGGTACAAAAACTGTTGAATATACACAAGCACAATACTTATAACTGTAAGCAATATAGTAAGGAAACAATTTGTAGTATTATAGTACAATGTCTTTGAAGAACGCAAAAATCACTGTAGTATACATAGATAAGATTACGACACTAGTTACTCATTGTGTACAATATTTTGCTATATGTACTGTTTTTGTCTAACATTTAGCAAAGTCTAATGTTTTGATAAACGGATAAATTCTAGCTAGCACAGAACATTGACTTATGAAATAATCACACTAAAGCATATAGATAGTATGTGTAATCTAAAGTTATATTTTAAAACCATAATACAGATTATTTGTCAAGTTGATAAAACTCTTAAGGTACATATCGATATTTGATCATTGATTAAATTATTTTAATATTAATTTTAAAACAAAAATTAGGAGAAGAAAAAAAATACCTTAACTACACAGATCAACTATAGACTGAGATGTTGGTGCAACATCACTTCGAGATAATTTGGGGAAAAATTATATGCTACATCTTAATAGTGTGACATGTTAGTGCTGAAAATTATATGTGCACAGAAAGAAACAACAATAGAGTTTTCTTAATTTCTTAAAGTTTTAAGTACTGTTAAATGCAGCCTATTAAAACATAATCTGGTTATTGAGGAGAGGATATGTCCAAACGTACAAAATAAAGTTTACTACACAGCTATTCCCTCATGTTTCGAAGCTTTCCACATAGAGTATGTAAACAGCAGGCAAGAAAATCGGCAAAAAAAATAGTGCATATAAGTTCATACCAATTTTTTTTTTCTGTAAAAAATTTCGACCGTTTCTGCTTCCGCTTGTTGATCCTATTTTTTCTTGGGAGTTTCTTCTCTTCTTAATTTTCTCAAAGAGATTCTTGAGATAGTAGAGCTTCGTGCTGATAACGTGTTATAAAATAATAAAAGAAAAAGAGCAATATTGCAGAGAAAGAGAGAGAAAATTCTTATTGAATTTTGGGGTGGTTTACAATGGGGTAAGACCCCTCTATTTATTGGAGGAAAATAAACTTAGCCTTAAAGTACAACTCTCTACAAGATAGACATTCACTCTAAATAGAATTCTATTCTTAACAATAATAATATTTTGATCACTGAATAGTTCACTTTGAGACCTCAAGAATGAGTACCGAATATTTATAATTAATATTTCCTACACCAACTAAGAAAGGAAAATAACTAAAATAGAGAAAAGGAAAATCCTAAACCGAAAATTGAAACATAAATTCCTTCTTTGATAGAAATACTAAACCAACAAGGAAAGGAAATAATATACAGAAGATCCTACTTTTAGAAGAAAACAAGAATAGCGTCAATCAATCAGCTCAATTCTAGCTATTACTCTACTATATATTTACTCGTGTTTAACTGTACCCAAGCAATTTAATTTTACGAGTTATAAATTTGTAGACATATAAAACTTGTTCGAATGATTAATTTTTCTTTAGCAAAATTTATTAAAAGTTTCTGGAAACATTTTGAGTTTTAGGTTACAGGATACGTCACCATATCCCTGTAGTATAGCGTTTCGACGTTGGCAAATTTTTCGTAATTGTTGCGATGTGAAACTATAATTATCTGATCTTGATTTTATTTAAGATTATAACCAGCGTTGCATTGTGGTTAGGAAGTGGGGTATTTCTTTTAGTTTAACTTTTTATTCGGGTCGGGTTAGTGTTTCAGAGCAGATTAGCCCAAAAACTGGTAGATATAGGTATGTTTTAATTTTGACCAATAAGAAGTTGCCACGTGAATTAGAATAACAATTATTTTTAATTCAATATTGACCTAATAGTCAAGTGGCATAAATGAACTAAAAAAATTAGATAAAGGATATTTCTAGCCCAATAGATGGATGAAGGATATTTTAAACCTTTTCCAATAGTTTAGGGATATTTTTAAACTTTTCACGTAAAATTTAATTGGGTTAAATATTTAATTTGAACTTTAAAAATTAAATTAGTCCATTTTATTATTTTTAAGCCCAAAATTTATTTTATCTTAAGGTTCATATTCATGCCATATGTCAAGTGACATGATAATATTCAGTCAAACTCAAAGCTAACCAGACAACGTCACGTATTAAATAATGTGGCAATATCCAAAACATTAACCAATCAGGAGTTTTCAAGTGTCTAAAATGACATGTTTGGGCCAATCACAAACAAGCTTATCACATAGTTTATATGATAAGTTTGATGACTAACATGAGCCAACTAGAATCAAGCAAGAGCATACACATTTAGCTGAAACTGTCCTTCCTTTACCACTATAAATAGAGAAGTTATATAACTCACTGGACATTCAGAGATGGAGATGAGCATTCCACAATTGGTGAAGGCATCCACAAATAGAGAGATCAATCATTAAGTGCAAAGTTCTTCAACAAAGGAGTGATCAATGGAGTTCTTCACGAAGATTAACCGGAAATAACAAAGTTTTGATCGACGTTCTTGGTAATTAAATACATCACAAGGAGGTCTGCATCATTCTACATTCAAGAAAAACGCTTCTCAAACACTCGAATCAAAGAGAAGTTCAGAGAGAAGAATCATGAGATACATAGAAGTGTATCCCATAACTCTCACTAATCCATGATATAGAAAATGACCACTTCTCTTTTGTAATTCTTCTCCCATGTTCTACTACTAATTACTAATTTATCCATTATCTCATGTTCTCCATGATTTCATAACTTCCTATCCTATTTTCTTCTAATTTAATTCAAGGAAGAATTTTTACACTTATTAATAGGAGTCTTTCTTTGATAATGTGTGAGAAAAATAATTGTAAAGTGTTTCAATAAAGTTGACAAGAGGGGTTGCTCTGATGGTAAGCAACCCCTACTTCCAACCGAGAGGTTGTGAGTTCGAGTCTCCCCAAGAACAAGGTGGGAAGTTCTTGGAGGGAAGGATACCGGGGGTCTATTTGGAAACAGCCTCTCTACCTCAGGGTAGGGGTAAGGTCTGCGCACATACTACCCTCCCCAGACCCCACTAAATGAAATTATACTGGGTTGTTGTTATTGTTGTTGTTTGTTTCAATAAAGTGAGGTTAAAGTTGTGAAAAAAGAAGAAGAGAGTTTTTACTTTGTTGAAGGAAGGTGTTCATCTTGTTAGAGCTTTGGACGCAACAACCTGTTCAGAGTTTGTTCGAGTCATAACGACATGATCGGCTGTTGTATCCTGGGGGAGACAAGTCAAGAGGATTACTGCTGGATCAGTGAAGACTTTGCTGCAGTGGGCTTAAATCTCCTTAGAAAGAGCGAGATATCCGTGCATCAACCTGACAATATTTTATTTTTCAATTGTAATTATATTTTCACCAACAAAGAGATTCATATGGCTACAGTTGAAAAATCCACGGATATTAAGTTGGTAGATCTCAATAAGGCATTCCATTTCAACGGTACTCATTTCAAGAGATGGAAGGGTAAAGTAATTTTTTATTTGAGTCTTCTAAATGTTTCTTAAAACTTAGAAGAAAAGTAGACAACTCCTTCATGAAAGATGATGAGCTAATTGCCCTTCAAGAAAAAAAATTAAAAAATACAATGATGATTCATACAAGTGTGAGTATTATCTTCTTAGTTGTCTATCTGATAATTTTTATGATTATGGAAATCATTGCAGAGTAAGTATGATACCGATGAGGTCGGTGCAAAAATATGCTGCAAGTAGAAATTTTTTCATTTTCAAATGGTGGACAACAAATGTGTAGTAGACCAAGCTCAAGACTTCATCATGATCGTTGGAGAACTCAGGTCTGAGAATATTAAAATTGAAGACAAATTTATTGTTTGTAGAATAGTAGATAAACTTCTACTTTCAAGGAAGGAATTTAAAAAAACTATGCGCCATAAATAAAAGAAAACTTCACTTGAGACGTTGATAATGCAGATTCACATGGAAGAAGAGGCAAGAAGCCAAGATGCACTTATGCAGTTGGAAGATAGAATTCTACAACATGTCACTACACAGGTAAATTTAATTACTTCAAATAATATTACTCCTGAAACTCACAAAAATATTTCTTTGAAGCCGAAGAAGAAGACTTTTAAGAAAAATTATGGTAGACCTCTCAAGAAGAATAATGGTGCAAACAACCAAACACAGAATGAACAAGTTTAAATTTCTAAACCATGCTTTGTTTGTGGTAAGAGTGGGTATATTGCTCGATTTTGTAAATTTTGGAAGCGTCGTCCTACACCACATGAAAACGTTACCGAAGCGGTGTTAACATGCATAACATGGTAGAAAATATTGATGGATGTCGGGCCAATTCTGGAGCAAACCGTCATGTTTGCTATTATATAGATTTGTTTAAAGCATATATCCTTTTGAGGAGCCCACAATTGTCACAACCCAATTCCATAATAGGTCGTGAAGGCACACGACACCTTGCGAGGCAAGCCAACACAGAAACATCTCTAAAATTTTTATGTTGATTTTTTTTTTATCAAAATTTAAGTAAAATAAGTACTCCAATTTGAATTCAAAACCAAAAGTGCTAGTTAATGTAAATAGCGTAATAATACAACCCAAAAATAAGTCTACTAATGTGTGTGCCAGAACCTGGTATTATAAGCTACGGGCATCTAGTATAATATACACAAAAAATATCTCTATCTTACTGTCTGAGATAAAGAAAGACAACAAAGTAAAGGAAGACTTCATTCGGCTGCTGAGCAGCGTAGGAAGGAAGTAGCTCACCGTGGAAGTCTCTGTCACAAACTCAAGGGCGCGCACCGCACTGGTAACTAGATGTATCTGCCTCAGATCCTGTACAATTAAGTATTGAAGCATAGTATAAGTACATAAACAATATGTACCCAATGAGTATCCCGTCTAATCTCAAAGAAGTAGAGACGAGAGATCGACTTGACAATCACTAGGGTCGAATAATATAGTGGGGTAATTATACAAACCATGAAGAATCACTAATAAGCAACAGTGTGTAACAAGACATAAAAGTCCTACTCTATACTATATCTCCAGCTAACCATTTACTTTTGTTATATTTATCCATTTATGTCGGGCAGCATGCGCAAATATAGCAAGGCGACAACCCGATCCAACAGAAATAAACTGTGCACTTGCCGAGGGTCGATATGCCTATAGATACATCTATTCACACCGAGGCATTCGGCCCTATCCAAAAATAATAAGAAATACCAAGTATACACATAAGGCACATCAATAGTCATTAATGCCAAGCAAGACTTCAACAATTATACAAGTACGTTCTTATTCCCTTTTTAAGTCTCTAGCATATCCTAGGTGATGTACTAACAAGATAATATTGAGATTTATATAAAATAAGCATGGTGTGGGTCCTAAACTACCCGGACAATTAACATAGTAGTAGCTACGCACGTACTCTCGTCACCTAGCGTGTGCGTAGCACCCCCGCATTTAGCAACAATTACTCAATTATTAATCCTATGGGGACAATTCCCTTTTACAAGATTAGAAAGGAGACTCACCTCGCGCCAAAGTGCACTTCCAATATCAAGAACAATCCCAAGCCCTCAATTCAGAGCTGAACGATCACAAACTAGTTAAATAAAGTAAGAACTAGTCAATAAAGGCTTACAAGGTTGAATTCTAACTATTTAAGTGATTTCCAACCTTTTCCACAAGTTCCAAAATTTTGACCCAGGACCACGTGCCCGGATTCCGAGATTTTTCGAAGAAAGTTGTTCTCTATAACCTAAGGATCAATAATATATGAATTCTAGTTCATTTCATAACAAATTTCGTGTTTAAATCTTAATTTTATTAAAACCCCAGGTCTAGCTCTAACCCTTTGATTTTACCTAGTTTTTTGTGTTTAATCTATCTAATATACATGTATTTAAACTAACGATGAATAGAAATTACTTACCTCATAGTGCTATGTTAAATCCCCTCTTTGGAAGCTCTCAAATTGCCAAGTGTAGAGTAGAAATGAAATAGATGCTCTAAGTCCCTTTTTAAAAACCCTACCCAACCTTCTAATGTTGCAATAGTGACACCAGACTCGCAAATGCGAGGTTGCAATTGCGACAAAAGGTTCACAAATGCGAAGTGAGCCCTAGTCTGCCTTGATCGCAAACGCGATGCATGGGTCGCAAATACGGACCCTGATGGGTTCGCAAATGCAAAGAAATGGTTCGCAAATGCGAACACTATCCAACCCGACCAATATCCCAAATGAGAAGATTTTCTCGCAATTGCCTGTTCACAATTGTGATGTCCATCTTGCAACTACGAAACCTACAACAGTAGCAAAAATACCAGCAAAACTGCTGTATTTTCCTACCTCCAACCATACCCGAATCTCACCCGAGTCCTCGGGGCTCCACTCTTAACACTCACGCAAGTCCTACAATAATGTGAAAACTTGCGCAAGCAATCATATCGGCTAATTAACACCTAATACCATGGATTTAACCCCAAAATGCATGAATTCCTCAAAATACCCAAATTCCTATCTTTTCAACCGAACGTCTGAATCACGTCAAATCAATTTTGTTTCTCACCAAATTTCACAGACAAGACTAAAATATTATACAGAACCTGTACAGGGCTCAGAAACCAACATACGAGCCCGATATCAATGCGATCAAGCATTTTTTCCTTTTTATTAAACTCTTAGGATTTCAATTAAACAATTTTCAATAAAAATTCATTATTCGGGCTAGGGACCTCGGAATTCGATTGCGGGCTTACCCCCAGGTTCCATATTTTTTCATGGACCCTCCATGGTTGTCAAACCATGAATCCGAGTCCATTTTCCCAAAACGTTGACCGAAGTCAAATTTGGTCTTTGAAGAGAATCTTAAAGTAATAATTGGACATATTTTTTACTCAAAACTCTTCCAACTCCGGAACCAACTGTCCCCGCAAGTTATAAATTAGCTAAAGCAAGTGCGAGAAGTTTTATTCGAGGGAATGGAGTTCAAAAATGCAAAACGACCAGTCGGGTCATTATATTCTCCACCTCTTAAACAAATGTTCATCCTCGAACGGGCATAGAAAGTACCCGAACTGCTGAATAAGTGGGGATATATGCTCCACATGTACTCCTCGTACTTCCAAGTCACCTCCTCAATTTGTTGGCCCCTCCACTGGACCCTCACCGCAGAAATTCTCTTGGATCTCAACTGGCGATCCTGTCTATCAATAACGGCAACTAGCTCCTCCTCATACCCAAAATCTCATCTAACTAAATGATATTGAAGTCCAACACGCGGGACAAGTCGGCATGATACTTCCGAAGTATCAGAATATGGAAAATGGGATGAACTCTCGATAAACTAGGGGGGTAAAGCAAGCTCATAGGCAACCTCCCCAACTCGCCTCAACACCCCGAAGGGACCAATATACCTTTGTATCAACTTGCCCTTCTTCCCGAACCTCATAATACCTTTCATTGGCGAGACTTTCAAGAGGACCTTCTCACCTATTATGAATGATACATCACGCGCCTTCTGATCCACGTAGCTCTTCTGTCCTGATTGAGCTGTATGGAGCCTCTGCTGAATCAACTTTACCTTATTCAGGGCATCCTGTACCAAATCTGTACCAAGCAACTTAGCCTCACTAGGCTCATACCACCAGATGGGAGAACGACAATGTCGACCATACAAAGCCTCGTACGAAGCCATCTCTATGCTGGACTAATAGCTATTGTTATACGCAAACTCTACTAAAGGCAAAAACTGATCCCACTGCCCTCCAAAGTTAATCACACGTGCTCTAAGCATATCCTCTAAAATGTGAACTGTCCACTCTAACTGCCCGTCGGTCAGAGGATGGAATGTCGTGCTAAGCTCTATGCGAGTCCCCAACTCACTCCGAACGGCTCTCTAGAAATGGGAAGTGAACTGAGGGCCTTTGTCTGATATGATAGAAATCGGCACACCATGCAATCAGACTATCCCCCAAATATATATATCTGAGCATATCTGTCTGCTGTATAAGTAGTCGCCACTGGAATGAAGTGAATCAACTTGGTCAACCTATCCACAATGACGCATACTGAATCAACCTTCCACAAAGTCCGCGGCAACCCAACTTCGAAATCCATGATGATGCGCTCCCACTTCCACTCCGGAATAGGCATCTGCTGAAGTAGGCCATCCGGCCTCTGATGTTCATACTTGACCTGCTGGAAATTCAAGCATCTAGCTACATACTCTATGATGTATTTCTTCATCCTCCGCCACCAATAATGCTGCCTCAAGTCGCGATACATCTTCGTGGCACCCGGATGTATTGAATACCACGAACTGTGTGCCTCCTCTAAAATCCTCCTCCTCAGACTATCAACATTAGGAACATATAGATGACCCTGGAGTCACAAAACAACATCCTCACCAATACAAACCTCTTGGGCACCACCCTGAAGTACCATCTCTCTAAGAACTTCCAAATGTGGATCACCCCTGCCGAGCCTTAATCTCCCCCAATAATGAAGACTGAGCAACCACACATTCTAGAACTCGGCTGGGCTCTGAAATGTCCAACTCACAAGCCTGTTAGCCAAGTACTGAATGTCCAAAGCTACTGTCCTCTCCTCTACTGGAACAAATGCCAAACTACCCATACTCTCTGACTTTCTGCTAAGGGCATCTGCGACCACATTTGCCTTAACCGGATGATAAAGGATGGTGATATCATAATCTTTAGTATCTCAAGACACATGCACTGCCTCAAATTAAGATCCTTATGCATGAACAAATGCTGCAAACTTTAATGATCGATATAAACCTCACATGGCACCCCATACAAATAATGCCTCCATATCTTAAGAGCATGAACAATCGCTGCCAATTCCAGATCATGCACAGAGTAATTCTTCTGGTGAACCTTCAGCTTACGTGAGGCATATGCAATAACTCGTCCCTCCTGCATCAATACACATCCCAAGCCAATGCGAGGATCGTCGCAATATACCATATGCATCCCTGAATCGGAAGGCAATACAAGAACTAGTGTCGTGATCAAAACTGTCTTGAGCTTCTGGAAGCTCTCCTCACAATCATTGGACCAATGGAATGGAGCACTCTTCTGGATCAATCTATTCAAAGGTGATACAATAGATGAAAAGCCTGGCACAAATCTCCGGTAATAGCCTGCTAACCCTAGGAAACTTCTAATCTCGGTTACTGAAGTAGGACGTGGCTAACTCTGAACTATCTCAATCTTCTTGGGATCCACCTTAATACCCTCTCCTGACACAACATGTCCCAAGAATTACACTAACTCTTGCCAAAAATCACACTTAGAGAACTTAGCATATAGCTTCTGCTCTCGCAAGGTCTGAAGCACTACTCGCAAATGCTGCTTGTGCTCCCCCAGGCTACGTGAGTATATCAAGATGTCGTCAATGAAAACGCTAACAAAGGAATCAATATAAGGCTTGAATACCCTGTTCATCAAATCCATAAATGTTTCCAGGGCATTAGTCAAGCCAAATGACATCACTAGAAACTCATAATGGCCATATCTAGTCCTGAATGCAATCTTCGGAACATCTGAGTCCCGAATCTTCAACTGATGATACCCTGACCTCAAGTCAATATTAGAGAATACCTTAGCACCCTGCAACTAGTCAAAAAATTCATCTATACGAGGCAACAGATACTTGTTCTTGATGGTGACTTTGTTCAATTGGCGGTAGGCAATGCACATCCGCATAGTCCCATCCTTCTTCACGAAATAACACTGTTGCGCCCCAAGGTGATACACTGGGCCTGACAAACCCCTTTTCTAGCAGCTCCTCCTTCAACTCCTTAGGAGACATACGATATGGTAGAACAGATATAGGTTGAGTTCCTGGAGCCAAATCAATACAGAATCAATATCAAGATCCGGAAGCATGCTAGGAAGATCAGAAGGAAAACATCGGTGAACTCTCGAACTACTGGCAGTGAATCAATTGTCGGAGACTCTACGTTGGCGTTTCAAACATAAGCTAGATAGGCCAAGCACCCCTTCTCGACCATGTGTCGAGATTTTAGGAAAGAAATAACCCTGCTAGGCATATCACCTATGGAGCCTTCCACTCCAATCTCGGTGATTCCCACATCACTAGTGAAACAGTCTTGGCATAGCAATCAAGGACGCCGTGACATAGAGATAACCAATCCATTCCCAGGATGACCTCAAAATCAATCATATCAAGCAACAAAAGATCTGCTCTAGTGTCAAAACCACAGAAAGTGACCACATAAGATTGGTAGATCCAATCCATGACCACAGAATCACCCACATGAGTAGACATATGAACAGGAGTGCCCAAAGGCTCAGGACAAAAAACTATGAAACGAGAAAATAGAGGTGATACATACGAGTAGGTGGACCCCGGATCAAATAATACCAAAGCATCTTTACTACTGATAGAAATAATACCTATGATGACGACATCTGAGGCCAATGCATCTGGCTTTGCGGGAAGAGTATAGAATCTAGCTGGAGCGTCGGCTGTTTGGCCTCCACCTGACTAAGTAGTAGCTAGCTAACCTCTCCCTATCTGGCCTCCACCTCTAGGACGGCCTCTACCTGTCTGCCCTCCACCTCTAGGTGGCTGGGCAGCTGGTGCTGAAATTATGGGTTGCTGACCCTGCTGCATTGCCTTGCCCCGAAGTCTGGGGCAGTATCTCCTTATATGACCGGGATCTCCGCACTCAAAACAATAGTATGGGGCGACGACCTGCTGCCCCGATGGATGACCTTGATAACCCGTAGATCCGCTGGAAGAAGCCTGGATAGCCGGCGGACGACATGAACTCTCCGGCATGATACTGGAATAAGAATCAGAAGGACCCTGGGGATCTGAATACCCACTGGAGGAACCCTGAATAGATGGAGGGCGATAGGAAGTCTCTGGGATAACACTGAAATAGGGGCGTGCTGGGCCCCCCGGGCAGGAGGTGGTGCTGAAATTGGTAGCCTACTAGGTTGGCCCCTCCCGAACTGATCTCTTCCCCTGGCTGGGGCACCTCTGAAACCACCAGAGAACCTATTTCTCTTAACATGTTGTATCTTCTCTCTAACCCTCTAGTGATATCCCTCAATCCGATGAGCAATCTTGACCACTAGATGATACTCTATGCCCATCTCCACCTCTCGAGCCATACTAAACCGAATCTCGGGCTGTAATCCAACGACAAACCTCCGCACCCTCTCTGCATCTTTAGGAAGTATCATGAGTGCATGGGGGACAACTCGGAAAACCTCGCCTCATAGTCAGTCACAGACATCTGACTCTGCTCGAGCTGCTCAAACTGGTACCGCAGCTCCTCCCTATCAGAGGGCGGTATATACGTATCCAAGAACAACTGTACAAACTGATCCAAAGTGATGGGAGGAGAATCTGTTGGCCTGCCAAGAACATAGGACTGCCACCATCTACGGGCCCTTCCCTCGAGCTGAAAAGTAGTGAAGTCAACTCCATGCGACTCCAATATCCTCATATTATGCAGTCTGTCCTTGCACCTGCCAATGAAGTCCTAGGCATCCCCATGACGTTCGCCCCCAAATATCGGAGGATGAAGCCTGGTCCATCTGTCCAATAACTTCTGCGGATCACCATCCACAGCTGGCCTGGGCTGGGGTGACATTGTAGCAATTGGCTGAGCCCTATCTGCGGGTAGTGCACCAAGAGTCTGATATACTGCAGCTGCATGACCCGGGGCCTGAGCAGTAGGGGTCCGGGCTCCTCCTCCTGCCTATGAAGCAGTTGGGTCTACTGGAAATAAACCAGCCTGAGTCATAGTGTCCATGAACCGTAGCATGCGGCCCATGACCTCCTGAAATCCCGATGCTGTCATGAAATCTGCAGGGGTAGGCTTAGCTGTGGGCACCTTGTCCTGCTCCTCAATAATAGGATCCTCTACAAGATCTGCCGATGGTGCAACTAGATCGGCCCTGGGACGCCCTCGTCCCCTACCACGGGCCGGTGCCCTCCCCCAACCTCTACCTCGACCTCTAGCAATAGGGGAAACAGCTCCTCCCGGGTTCAGAACATCAGTCATGCGAGTTCTGACCATTTTTGAGAGAACAGAAGAGGGAAATTTAGTACACTAAGCACTGCACGACAGGAAGTGAATAAAGAGTAGTCTTTCCTAATACCCTATAGCTTCTCGAAGATAAATATAGACGTCTTCGTACCAATCAGCAAGCCTCTATCAGGGTTGCCCATAACTTGTGAGACCTACGTGAACCTAGTGCTCTGATACCATGTTGTCACGACCCAATTCCATAATAGGTCGTGAAGGCGTCCGACACCTTTGCTAGGCAAGACAACACAGAATCATCTATAAATCTTTTATGTTGATTTTCTTTTATCAGAATTTAAGTGAAATAAGTACTCCAATTTGAATTCAAAACCAAAAGTGATAGATAATGTAAACGGCGTAATAATACAACCAAAAAATAAGTCTACTAATGTGTGTGCCAGAACCTGGTGTTACAAGCTACGGGCAACTAGTATAATATACACAAAAGAATATCTCTATCCTACTGTCTGAGATGAAGAAAGACAACAAAAGTAAAAGAAGACTTCATCCGGCTGCTGAGCGGCGTAGGAAGGAAGCTCATCGTGGAAGTCTCTTCCACAAATCACGGGCGCGCACCGGAATGGTAACCAGATATATCTGCCTCAGATCCTGTACAATTAAGTACAAAAGCGTAGTATAAGTACATAAATAATATGTACCAAGTTAGTATCCCATCTAATCTCAAGGAAGTAGAGAGGAGAGATCGACTTGACACTCATTAGGGTCGAATAATATATCGGGATAATTATACATACCATGAAGAATCACTAATAAGCAACAGTGTGTAACAAGACATAAAAGTCCTGCTCTCCACTATATCTCTAGCTAACCATTTACTTTCGTTATATTTATCTATTTATGTCGAGCCATGAAAGGCGATATCAATATTAAAAAAAAAAAAGAAACTCTCAAGCAAGCAACAGTAGCATGCGCAAATTTGCCGAGGCGACGACCCGATCCAACAGAAATAAACTGTGCACTTGCCGAGGGTCGACGATGCACCTATAGATGCATCTATTCATACTGAGGCGTTTGAACCGATCCAAAAATAATAAGAAATACTAAGTATACACATAAGGCACACCGATAGTCATTAATGTCAATCAAGACTTCAACAATTATACAAGTACATTTTTTATTCCCTTTTTAAGTCTCTAGCACATCCTAGTGCTTGTACTAACAAGATAATATAGAGATTTATATAAAATAAGCATGGTGTGGGTCCTAAACTGCCCGGACAGTTAGCATAGTAGTAGTTATGCACGGACTCTCTTCACCTAGCACGTGCGTAGCCCCCTCCCTCCCCCACATTTTGCAATAATTACTCAATTATTAATCCTATTGGGACAATTCCCTCTTACAAGGTAAGAAAGGAGACTCACCTCGCTCCAAAGCGCACTTCCAATATCAAGAACAAGTCCAAGCCCTCAATTCGGAGCCAAACAATCACAAACTATTTAAATAAAGTAAGAACTAGTGAATAAAGGTTTACAAGGTCGAATTTTAACTATTTAAGTGATTTCCCAGCCTTTTTCACAAGTTTTCTAAATTCCGACCACGGGCCCACGTGCCTGGATTCTGAGATTTTTCGAATAAAGTTGTTCTCTATAACCTAAGGATCAATAATATATGAATTCTAGTTCATGTCATAACAAATTTCGTGGTTAAATCTTAGTTTTATTAAAATCCTAAGTCTAGCTCTAACCCTTTGATTTTACCTAGTGTTTGGTGTTTAATCTACCTAATATACATGTAATTAAACTAAGGATGAATAGAAATTACTTTCCTCACAGTGCTATGTTGAAATCCCCTGTTTGGAAGCTCTCAAATTGCCCAAGTGTAGAGTAGAAATGAATAAGTACTCTAAGTCCCGTTTTTAAAAACTCTATCCAACCCTCTGATGTCGCAATTGCAATACCAGGCTCGTAATTGTGAGTTCGCAATTGTGAAAATTCTTTCGCAAATGCGAACTGCCCCCTTTCTTGCCTTAATAGCAAATGCGACGGAGGGGTCGCAAATGCGAAGAATAAGGTCGCATATGCGAACACTATCCATCCCGGAAAATATCGCAAATGCGAAGAGTTCTCACAATTGTGTGTTTGTAATTGCGATGTCCATCTCGAAATTGCGAAACCTGCAGCATCGGCAAAAATACCAGCAAAACTACTGTGTTTTCTTACCTCCAACCATGCCCGAATCTCAGCCGAGCCCTCGGGGCTCCACTCCGAACACTCACGCAAGTCCTATCACAATGTGCAAACTTGATCAAGCAATCAAATCTCCTAATTAACACCTAAACCCACGGATTTAACCCCAAAATGCATGAACTTCTAAAAAACACCCTAATTCCTATCTTTTCAACCGAACGTTCGAATCACGTCAAATCAAATCCGTTTCTCACCAAATTTACAAACAAGACTAAAACATTATACCGAACTTGTACGGGGCTTCGGAACCAACATAGTGGCCCGATATCAATGTGGTCAAGCATTTTTTCCTTTTTGTTAAATTCTTAAGATTTCAATTTAACAATTTTCAATAAAAATTTATTATTCGGGCTAGGGACCTCGGAATTCAATTCCGGGCATACGCCCAGGTCCCATATTTTTTCACGGACCCTCCGGGATTATCAAACCATGAATTAGGGTCCGTTTTCCTAAAAAGTTGACCGAAGTCAAACTTGGTCTTTTAAGAGAAGTTTAAAGAATTATTTGGATATAATTTTTACTCAAAACTCTTCCAACTCCCGAACCAACCATCCCCGCAAGTTATAAATTAGCTAAAGCAAGTGCAGGAAATTTTATTCGAGGGAACGGGGTTCAAAAATATAAAATTACCAGTCGGATCATTTCAAAAATCATCATGCTTGGTGATTCTCACACAACCAGGTGCTTGAAAAGGGAGAGATCGAGTTGAAGTTTACTTTAGGAAGAGTATTAATATTAAAAGACATACTTTATACTCATTCAATGAGAAAAACTTTGATGTCTAATTTTCTTATTAATAAGGCGGGCTTTAAACAAATTATTGAGAGTGATCAATATATAATAGTGAAAAAGAATATTTTTATGGGTAACTGGTATGCATGTGATGGAATGTTCAAGTTGAATCTTGAGATGAATAAAACTTCTTCTAATTCTGTTTATATGCTTTCTTCTACTAATTTTTGGCATGTTCGTTTATGTCATATTAATAATTATTATGTAGGAATCATGAGTAACTTAAGATTTATTCCAATGATTAGAAAGAATTTTTGAAAAATATGAGGCTTGTAGTAAAGCTGAAATAACTAAAAGGCCCCATCTCCAAGTTGAAAGATAAACTAGATTGTTAGGATTAGTTCACATTGATATTTGCGAACTTGGAAGAATTTTATCTCATAGAGAAAATATATATTTTATTACTTTTATATATGATATATCTAAGTACACATATGTTTACTTGATGAAAATAAAAGTGATGCATTTGAAAATTTAAAATGATTTCCATGAGGTTGAAATCAATTCGGTAGAAAAATAAAAAGAATTAGAAGTGATAGATGCCGTGAATATGAGTCCAGTAAATTTAATTATTTTGTTAGATCATTGAGAATAATTCATGAAACTACTCCACCTTATTCTCCTGCATCAAATGGTGTATAGAACTTTTGTAGAGTTAACTAATATCATGCTTATTGAGTCTAATGCGCCTATAAATTTGTGGGGTAAAGCTATGTTGATTGTATGTTATATGTTGAATATGGTGCCTCATTGAAAAATAAAATTGACATTATTTGAGTTGTGGAAAAATTACAATCCAACTTTGGGTTATTTGAGAGCTTGGGACTCTTTCGCCTATGTTAGGATAACATATGCTAAAATTATAAAATTGGGTTAAAAAATTGTCAATTGTTCTTTTCATGGTTATGTTTCTAATAGTACAACCTATAGATTTAAAATCTTGAAGAGAATTAATTATTGAATTTGGTGATGCTATTTTTCATGAAAATAAATTTTCATTTGAGTCTAAAAATAATGGGGGTTAAAGAGATAAAGATAATTTTTTGTATATGCCTAGTTTTTTCTGAGTTAAAATTATATTCTATTGATACTCAAAAAATATTACAAGTTGGTTCCTACTAGTAGCTTTGACTCGCTACTACCTCTTTACATCACTTATACTATGACAAAGTAAAACAAAGTGTCTAATCAACTATAACCACCAATACAAACACTAGTATCTCGTTTATGCCTTTCTATTTCTATCTACACATTTGTTCTTCATGGAATCCAGTCCAGTTTCTGCAACAACTCTCTCTATTTTCTGTTATGCTTTCCTCGAACATGTATATGTAACACTATTTCCTTGCAAATTTGGTGTTCATCATATTTGCTATCCTTAAATCTGCCTCTGTTCCTTTCTCTCCATATCAATGCACTATTACGGCTAAAATACAGCATGTGATGCCATTGATACCTGTCATGCCTTCTGCCTTCTTGCTGATCCATTTCAATTCAAATTCCAAGTTTCCTATATTTCTTTTTTGTACTAGGCACAATTTAATCCATTAACTCTTTGCTTCAACACTCAAAAAATAGGTGGTTGAATGTATCTATACTATGCCTACATAATATACAGTCTGTTGGCATAGTAATACCAAGCTTCAACAATCTATCCACTGTGGCTGGCCTCTTCTGCACTACAAGCCACAGGATGAATCTGTACCTCGGATCCACACTTGTATGCAAGGTTAAGCCCTTTCATTCCACTTTGCAATACTATGGGATCAACTTGAAGTACATCTATTTGATTTGAAACCTTCCATTATTACACAAACTCTTTAGCCTTTCATGCATGGTACCTTGGAGTTGCTGATGCCTCATAATGACTTCTCTCATATCCAGTATCTTCTTTATCATCCAAGCTACTGTATTTGGAGTAGGCATTGTGTCTAGATCCTTCTTCTTTATATAAAAACTATGAACCCATCGCATCCATAACAATCCTTCTTTCTAGTTAGATCCCATAAGTGCTTAGTAACTACTACTTTGTTCCATACTTTGATATCCACTATGTTTAGGCCTCCAGCTACTACTGGTTTGCATATATGCTGCCAAGATACTAGTGCCTTCTTTGAGATAGCTACACTACTTGTTCATAAAAATGTCCTGAATATGGTTTCAATCATTTTCAGACCTTTTTTGGGATAATGAACACCTGAGCCGAGTAAGTATGTATACCAAATATGACTGCCTTTATCAATTGACACCTTCTTGCATAGGATAAGAGCTTCGCTGACCAACATGTAACCTTTGTTGTTATCTTCTCAACTAGAGGCAAGTACTGAGCAATAGTTAGTTTTTTTAGTCTAAAGGAATGCCCAAGTATCTAAAAGGCAGTTTTCCTTCAATAAAACCCAATGTTTGCAGGATTTCTTCTTTAGCCTTCTAATCTACCCCAGCAATGTATATAGCACTCTTACTTACATTTTCCTGTAATCTGGAAGCATGTGAAAATCTATAGAAAGCATTATTTAGAATCCTTATGGACTCCATATCAGATCGACAATACATTAGCAAATCATCAGCAAAGGACACATGTGTGTTGTTCAGCTTCCTACGCTTTGGATGGAAGTTAAAATCCCCATTTTTATAAAGTTGTTTTAGTTCTCCATTTAATAACAATAAATATAAAATAGTAGTGACACAAGTCATTATCCATTGTACAAATTTGAAAGGAACCCAAGGTCTATCAACATTTGCTTGAGAAAACTCCATTCCAGAGTGTCATAAGCTTTCCTTAGATCCATTTTCAGTACACATCTGGGAGAGACTCCTTTCCTAGAATATCCTTTAAATATCTCATGGCTTAGTAGAATATTGTCTACTATACTCCTTCCTTTAATAAAAGATGATTGTGACTGGTCAATTAGTCTTTCAAGAACTCCTTGTATCCTCCTTGTAATGACTTTAGAGATGATCTTGTACAAGGTAGTACAACAAGCAATTAGCTAATAGTCTTTTATTGTTGCTAGTTCTTTTACTTTAGGGACTAATGTAATGGTTGTTGTATTAATCATACTAGGTAACTTGTTTGCACTAAAACAGTCCTTAACAGCTTCAAAGATATCCTTTCACTATCTCTAGTTTCTTGTAAAGAATTCCACAGAAAATCCATCAATCCCTGGTGCGTTATCTTTAGGCATATCCTTGACTGCTTCATTGATCTCTTCCATTGTCACCATTTGAATCAATGTTCTTTGTTGATCCATAGTTTAGCATGGTCCTTCCCTTATTACAGATGCATTTGCACAAGGTAGTTTGACAGCACTATCTCCTATTAAGGACAGATAAACAATTATGAATTCCTGCTGAACAAGTGTGGCTTCTGTTAGCTTCACACTTGCATCTGTATAAATGACAATTATACTGTTTTGACTGGATTTGATCTTCCATTGTGCATGAAAATATTTTGTATTTGCATCACCACACTCAATCCAACATGCCTTTGATTTCTGCCTCAGAACTTGCTCATCCATAGTGCTCCATTTTTCTATAGCACCTAATGCTGCTTTCTCTACATTTATAAGGGACTGTGCCAAAGGATTCTGCCTTATTTGACTTTTCACAATATCCAGTTTCTCTCTTGCCTGCTCAAATTTTTGCTTGTATGAAGCCATATAAGCATTTATCCCATTAAGTTTCTCTTTCAGATTCTTCAATTTGCACCAAATCTGCTGTATAGGTGCTCCTTCATAATCCTGATTCCGCACCTGCTAAATTATATTCTGATACTGTGGATGGTCCATAACATTTGTGTATAGTCTAAACGGCTTTAGGTGTAGTAATTTCTTGTTGCCACATTTTATAAGAATAGGAGAATAATCAGATACAGATGGATTCATATAATCTGCTTCCACATGCCTATACTGCTGAATCCACTGATAAGATTCTAGTGCCTAATCTATCTTTCTATACACTCTATTCTCAGTTCCTTGCTTATTTGTCCAAGTATAGTGCCACCACTTACCTCTCAGTGGGGTTAGTTGTAAATGATCAATCATTCCTTTATATCCCTGTACTTCAGCAACAGTTACAGGAGAACCTATTCTATCTTTAGAGGATAGAACATTATTAAAGTCACCACTCGACAACTATGTCTCCTGACTTGAAATTTTAATCTGCATGAGATCCCTCCATAAACTGTCCCTCTTGTGTCCATCATTTTGAGCATAAATGACACTAATCTAGGCTTTAAAATGAGTACTTATCTTCAACACTACAATGGATGAATTGATCTCTCATGTGACTTACTAGCACTTGAATATGAGTTCTCCAAAGTAACCAGATTCTCTCATTCACAACATATGAGTAATTACAACACATATTCCATCCTGTAGCTATCTTTTTTTGGATTTTCTTTTCTTTATTCTCCGTTACTCTAGTTTCTATGCACCCCATAATATCTACTTTATTAGTAGCAATAAGAGTTTTTATCTCTTTTTGCTTACGGGCTTGATTTAGCCCCCTAATATTCCAAGTAACAATGATCATTTGGGTATTAGAGGGTCTGATGGCCCTGGATCAATTTGTTGACTACTACTGCCTACATCCTCATTCACATCAATACTTTTTCCCTTTTCAATCTGTTTTCCCATCTCTGCATCTTTGCAGACAATCCCATATGCATCATTTCCTTCTCTTCCTGAATTTGGTACATAAGCAATCTGTTTTGCATTTTCCTTACTATCATTCACCTTTTCTATATATCCTCTGTCTTGTTTATCTTCTTGTACCATCATTACTCCTTCTTGAAGATCTGCATTCACTTGAGGTTTTTTGACCAGCCAGGCTTGCTTCATATTCTTCCCTTGCTTCTTTCCTCTTCTCCTATGCCCTTTCTGCCTATCACCTTCCGTTATCTCATGCTCCTCATCACATTTTGTGTTATACCAGCAGTCTATAGAATCATGCCCAAACTTTAAGCAATCATCACAAAAACTAGGCTTCCAATCATATTCAATTACTTGTATCATTATACCATAAGGCGATTCTATCTCTATCTGATCTGGTAAGGAATAAGCAATATCCACCTCCACCAAGTTTCTAGCATATGATATCTTCTCATAGTAAGTAGTAAATTTATCAATGTATAATGGTTTTCTGATTATACTTGCCATTTTTCTAAGAGCTTAAGTCGATCAAAATCCCACTGGCAGCCCGAGGAACCTTACCCATACTGGAACTGTACTGATAATACCTTTGTTGAATGAAAAATCAAGTTCCCATAGTCTTAGTACCATAGGTTTGTTTCTGTACGTGTAAGTTTCTGATTGAAGAACTTGATCTCTATCAGCTATGGTGCTAAATCTAAAAATACAGTATCCCTCAACATGCAACAGAATCTAAGGTTTTATAACAAAATTCCAAACATTCATCACAAAATTCTCCAGAGTTTTCTCATACGGATTTTCTCCAATTATATAGCCAATTAGAGCAGTTTTCCAACAATTCTCCTAAGTAAATATTCGTCACACAATTTAATTATTTTCTTACCATCTCTATCAGTTGGAGGTACAAATGATAGTGTTTTTTCCATTTGTGAGCTGTGATTTGCTCGAAAGATATCAGCTGCCGTAGGTGCTGGCTTCTTCGATCCACCAGCTTCTGAGTACTGTAAACATCTCACTGTTGATTTCATCACTTCTTCCATTTTTACTGGTTGAAGTAGAATCTCACCTTCAGTGCTACTCGTTTCATGACCTTCCTCAATTGCTTGATACATTTGTAGAAGAAAACTACCAATGGTTAGGGGAGGTAATTCCATTTGAACGCCATTTTCTGGAGTAATCATCTTCTCCATCTATTTAACAGTGCCATGCAAGGTTTTCTGACGACGAGCCATTAATTCTGGTGACAATTGCAAACTTTGCTATTGCGCGCCGAGAGAAATGATTATTGCCATTGTCATGGACAACTTTATATTCAAGTTTGATATTTATTTTTTTATATTCCTAGTTCTTCTACTTCTGTTTTGCAAAACAAAGAAAATGATGCTTTTGAGTTAAGACGAAGTAAAAGAACTATAATAAAAAAAAGATTTTGGTCCTGATTTTTATATTTTTTATTATTAAAAATGTCCCTCTTAATTTACAAGAATATTTATTATCACTTGATGCTATTTTTAAGAAAGATGCTGTAAATGATGAAATAGAGTAATTAATTTTAAATAAAACTTGGAAGTTGTTGATTTACTACCAGGTTTATAGCGACTCGACTGATCGTTTTGCTTTTCAGAATCCCGTTCCCCTAAATGAGGCTTCTCGTACTTTTTTTCTTCTGATTTAGGACTTGCACAGATGGTTAGTTCGGGATTTGAAAGAGTTCGGGTTGAAATTAGAACACTTGGTTCCTTAAGGTTGGCTTAAAAAGCCAAGTTTTACTTCGGCAAATATTTTGAGTAAACGACCTTAGAATCAAGATTTGAGGGTTCCAATAAATTTGTATGATGATTTTGAATTTGGGTGTATGTTCGGATCGAATTTTGGATGACCGGGAGCATTTTGGTGCCTAATAGCGAAAGTTTATTTTTGAATGTTTTAGTTCTTTAAAATTTGTTTTGGAGCATTTTTTGGTGATAGTCCAAACGAAATTCCGAGACCGGGAATAGCTCTGTAATATTATTTAAGGCTTCCACGCTATATTTGGTGTAATTCCGAGTAGTATAAGTATGTTTCGGCGCATTGGAAGTAAATTGAAGAACTTGAAGTTCTTAACTTTGATTCTATTGGTTTTAAGCATTGTAGAAGCGGCCAAGGAAGGTCACCCCAGGTTCTGCAGATGCATCCCATCCTTCATTGAAGCGAGATCGCAAAAGCGGCTACCCATCTACAGGTGTGACAGCAGCCGGCCCAGGCCGGTTCTACAGAAGCAGACTATTGTCCGCAGAAACGAGGGTGCAAGTGTGGCCCTCGACCACAGGTGCGAAAATTTCTGAGGCAGTGAGCCTCATTTAATACGGGCTTAGGCCAATTTTTATCACATTTTCTTTCACATTTGGGCGATTGGAGAGCTTTTAAAGAGAGGATTTCGACCTAGCTTTGTAAGGTAAATAATCTCTACTTAATGTGAGTTTAATGAATAGATTATGGGTAGATTTTAGCATGAAATTTGATAGAAATCATGGGTTAGATGAAAAACCTAGGGTTTAATGAAAAATTAGATTTTATCACAAAAATAATAATGGAACTTAGTAAAAATCATATATTTATGTTCCTTAGGGCATGAGTAACAACTTTCTTCGAACCTTTGCGAAATTCGGGCACGTGACTCGGTGGTGAATTTTAGGAATCTTGCATTTTGGGATGGGTAATCACTTAGATAGTTGGAATATAAACTTTTGAACACATATTGATTAGTTTTTACACTATTTGAATTTTTTTGGATTTGTTCGGGTCCGATTTGAGGATTTGATCGCATTATTGAATTTGGAAGCAGGTCTTGAGATGAGGTAAGTCTCCTTTCTAACTTTGTATGAGGGAATTAAATCCATAGGTGAATTAAATAAATGTGTGTACCTACTTCTGAGAGCTAAGTACGTACGAGGTGAAGAGAGTCCGTACTTAGCTACTATTATGTTGTTGTCTGGGTAGTTTAGGACCCGTATCATGCTTTATTTGAAATGTTTGCGCCCTTACTTGCTAATTCACTTACTTAAGTCGCCAGAACTTGATAAAATAAGTGTAAAAGGTTAAAATCACTTACTTGACTATAAATATGACTATGTGTTTTCCCTTGAAATAAATTGTTATATGCGGATCGGGCCTCGGTAGTAATTAGATGCATATATGGTTTGCGCCGTTTGATCCTCCGGCAGTGCATAGTTTAAATGTTATATTGGATCGGACCGTGACCTCAACATAATTTGCGCATTATAATTCTTTGGAACTCTCCATGATTGTAATTTCTTAAATGTCTTGAAATACAAGCTGTTAAATGATATAAATGAATTTGAAATTTATATTTGTGAGAGAAGAACTTATCATTTCATGTTATTGAGCTTTCAGTATTATTCATGAAATCCATGCTTAGTATAATATTTTAATTATATTATTTTTTGCCCATAGTAAGTGTCAAAGTCGACCTCTCGTCACTACTTCTTTGAGGTTAGACGGGATACTTACTAGGTACATATTTTTTATGCACTCATACTCACTTTTATACTTAATTATACATGATCTGAGGCAGATGCATCTAGTTACTCATTCAGCGCTCGTAGTTGATCCCCACCTCGAGACTTCACGGTGAGTTGTCTTCCGAGCCGTTCTACAGCAGTTGGAGTCTTCCTTATGTTTTACTTTTCTGTCTATTTTCTTACAGTAGGCTATCCTTCTTTTGTATATTCTACTAGATTGCCCACACACTGTTGACACCATGTCTTGGCACACACACATACACTAATAGACTTATGATTTTGGGTTTGCTTACTTGATTTCGATTAGTACTCATTGCTCTGCTTATTTACGTTACATTTGCAAATTTCTGAGTCTTTTTAACAAATAAGGATATGTTACTACTTAATAATTTATTTAAACGAAAAACTACTAGTTGATTGGTGTTGTCTTGCCTAACAACAGTGTTGGACGCCATCATGTCCTATAATGGAATTGGTCATGACAAGATTGTAAAACAATTGGGAGCAAAAGGCTCCTAAGAGAAAAAGTTAAAACCGGATGAATTTGTTGATAAGTATAAGGTTAGATTAGTTGCTAAATATTTTAAGCAACTAGAAGGCCTATAAGTTTTTGATACTTTTTCTCCGGTAATTAGAATTACATACATTAGTCTTTTTAATTGCTATTGCAGTAATTTTTTATTTGCATATTCATCAAATGAATGTAAAAACTGCTTTTTTAATGGGGACCTAAATGAAAAATTTATATGGATCAACCTGAGGGTTTATAGAAGCAGGCCGAGAAAGCAAAATGCGTAAACTTACTAAATCCCTATATGGCTTGAAACACGCACCTAAGCAATGTCATGAAAAGTTTGATTCCTGCATGATTGAAAACGGTGTTAAATCAAGTGAGTGTGATAATTGTATCTATCATAAGTCTTAGAATAATTCACATGTAATTATTTGTCTCTATATTGATGATTTGTTACTATTTGACTCTAATATAAATGTTATTGGAGAAACTAAGAGCATGCTTAGTAGCCATTTTGAATTGAAAGAATTGGGTGTGGTAAATTTTATTCTTGGAATGAAAATTACTAGAACATGTGATGGAATTTTTCTTGACTAGTCACATTATATTGAGAAAATTTTGAAAAAATATAACTTTAGAACTTACTATCCCACTTTCTTCCAATTTAATTCAACGAAGAATATCTACAACTATAAATATGTGTCTTTCTTCCATAATGTGTGTGAATAATAATTGTAAAGTGTTTCAATAAAGTGAGATTAAAGTTGTGAAAACAGAAGAAGTGAGATTTTACTTTGCTGAAGGAAGGTGTTCATCTTGGTGGAGCTTTGGACTCAAGTCATACGACGTGATCGGCTGTTGTATCCTGGGGGAGACAAGTCAAGAGGATTACTGCTGGATCGGTGAAGACTTTGCTGCAGTGAAATTGAATCTCCTTAAAAAGAGCAAGATATCCGCGCCTCAACCTGAAGATATTTTATTTTCTTCATTTCATTTTTCAGCATAATTGTATTTTCACCAACATATATTATAATCTTTTAAAAGAAACTCATATTAGACTTTGGGCTTAAGCCACATATAAGCTTAAGCGGCTGCTATTTATTTGGTAAAGTTCTGTTGTAAATTAACTTGAACTTGTTATGAAAAAGTCAGTTGTAAGATTTATAAACACTAGTCAAGTACTTTTTTCTACCTGTATCTTTATATTTAATAATAACAACGAAAAAGTCAGTTGTAAGATTTATAAACACTAGTCAAGTACTTTTTTCTACCTGTATCTTTATATTTAATAATAACAAATCCCTGTAGTTTAATTTGTTGAAAATACCTAAAAGACTTCGTATTAGGTTTCAGAGATTATGTATGCTTGACAAAAGAAGTAAAGAGCTTCCCAGTCTAGTTAAACTCAAATGAAATTAGAACAAGTTGTGCGTGTTTTTCTTTTTCAGTGGTATATCAATTTTCTTTTGCTTAAAGAAATGAACGTACAACAATACAATTGAATATCTTGACTCTTTCTTTCTAAGTTTGATTTTATGCATATTAAACTAATTTGATTACTTTTGTTCCAAGAAATATAGTCAGTTAATTTTTATTTTTATACATATATATGTTTAACCAAAAAATAAAATTTCGGTCAAAGCTTATTTTTAGAAGAATTCAGGTTACTGATAGTCGAAAATAAAAAAAATTGATTTTGTTAATAATAAGATGAATAAAAAGCAATGTAAATCAGTATATACCCATATTGTTTCGTGTCTTTACAAATGACCAATCTTCTTCTTTTTATAGCTGTCTCCAAGATATACATTTTGCCTTTGTCATAATTGGGTCATTATAGACAATTAAAAGCATTAAATGATATGTTATATAATATGGTAATTTAAAACAGATTCTCTGATGTTTTCAGCATTTAATATTTGTTAAATACTATATCTGTACTCTCTTGTGTTGTCAGATTCATTCTCCTTGATTTTGGATTTGAATAGGTATGAGCGTCGAGTCTCTTGAATATCTGCTCGTGCCTTTGCCTTTATCTATCGCAACTCGTACTGCTATGCTAATCATCATTCTTTGACCAGCCTTCGTGTCATGACATGTCATCTTTCAATCATTTTAATATATATATATATATATATATATATATATATATATATATATATATATATATATATATATATATATATATATATATATATATATATATATATATATATATATATAGATATATATAAACTCAAATTTTCTCAATATAGATAGTGCCCCCACTTGCCAATTATTCATTACTTGAATATTTAGGAAGTAAAATCTATTAAAGTGGGAATTTTTGCCACAATTAATGCTATTATAGAATCAATGCTTCAATTGTCACTTCCATTTAATGCTTGTTACACGTGGCATATTTTTATTGGTTATGTGATTTTGCAGCACTTTTTAAGTTCTTTTTTACACCTTCATCAATTACGAAGTGACAATGCTCATTATGACCTTTTCATTATTGAACCTTTTCCTTTGACGGTTGCTTCATAGTATAAACATAGTTTTCATCTTTGTCTTTCTCACATAAAGTTCAAAGTTTTCAGAATATTCAATTCTTGTTCTAATCTTCCTCGTAAAATTTTTAGAATATTCAATTTTCGTTTTTCATCTTCCTCATACTGTCATGTCTTCATCAAATCCTAACTCTAGGAGGGTCCCCATAGTTGATAATCTTCCTCTTGCCCCTAGTAGGAGCAGAAGAGGAAGTAGACTATACAGTTTAGGATCTTCATCCGTACGTGGTTCTTCTCTTCCTTCATCTAGTTCTAGTCCTTATTCCAGAACCAGAGGTTCTCTTTCTCAAAGGTCTTCTTCTAGAGGTAAGGAACCCTTTGAACCTCTTCATGAACCCTCCGTGGAAGAAATAGCTCATGCAGAACTATCATTCTACAATGATAGAGAGTCTCTTAGAAATCAAGTATCCTCTTTAGATCATGCTGATATCTACCCAACTCAGATCACCGAAGGTCTGATTCTTTAATTCGTAAAGACTGCCATTAGAGTCATGACTTCCCTATTATAATTTCCAATGCCAACAAGAGAATCACCTCCTATTTAATTGGGTTTTCTTTTGTTTACACATACCTTTTCACATTAGGTTTCAAACCTGTTATCGATCATGCTATCCTCGAGTTATATCAATTTTTTTGACGTTTGTTTAGGTCAAATTGGCCCTATAGTGTGGAGGACTGTTGCCTGTTTGAGACATTTGACTAACATGGCCGGCATGTCTTTTAGTTTTGCCCATTTAATTTATCTCTACTCTCGCAGACTCTTTCACTAAGGTGTTTTTACTTTAGTGGCAAGGAGCAAAAGAGTTCTGGTTAGTCCTGAAGATGACAGAAACCGTGGCTGGCACGTGCAGTTTGTTGCTGCCCCAACTATTGGTTTAGTGGGTGATGAAAATGTTCCCTTCCTTGAGAAGTGGAATTACACGTGAGTTTTCTTTTTAATAACTTTCTTGTATCATTTTTCCTCGATTTTGATGATTATTATCCTAATTTTCCTTTTCTTTTGTAGCAACTATGGGAATTGTTGATGAAATTCCCATTTTTTGTGGTAGGGTAGGAAAATTATTGAATACAGCCCCAATGGAGGGTAGATCTTGGAAGACTCTTTACCAACAATTTGGTTGGAAAGTGAAAACTCATGGTAAGAGTTTTTTTATCACTCTTTTTAGAACCTATTTTAATCATTCTTTTTATCAGGATTTGTTATTCGAGAGGTTAGTGCTAAGGCAGTCATAGCTTCTCATATTTCTTTTGAAAGGGCCCAAGAGATAATTTTGGGCTCTTCATCGGAAAGAAAAGCTGTTGTTGACCAAGACTCTGAAGAAGATGAAGATGGGGTTTCCCTGGTAAAAAGGCATCGAGCTCGTAGACGAATCATTTCTGATGATGAAGCATCTCCCCCTCATTCTATTCCTCTTACTGAGTCTGTTGAAGCCCTGGTGATCCCTGATGATGATGTTCCCGTTGCTGCTCATGATTCTGTTGAGCATATTTTTAACCGCGGGTTTGATAGTGAAAATTTAGGTCCGATTTCTGATGAAGCACCCCTTGCTTCATTTTTTGCTCCCATTCCCGTGACACCTTCTTTGTTGATTGTGGTTGTTACTGTTCCTCCCTAGGCTATTTTAACTGCTTCTACCGTTCCTCCCTCAACTACTCCTCCTTCATCTTTCCTTACCCCGAAGTTGGGTCCTCAAGTAGAGGTGAACTATGAGGCAAGTTACCATTGAAGTCCCTATTGAGAGTAACATTTTGAGGAAATCAGGTCAGGCCGACGTGTGGCTAAAGCCTTTGATTGGTCTAGTTGAGAGAGCTAAGCTTGATAGCCGCAGTACCTTGACCTTGATGAACGATATCGTGCATGCTTCTTCAAAGGTATCCCTTTTCATACTTTACTTTAACCTTTTTCTATTTTCAGGATTCTCATTTTCCCCCCTTCTTATTAGGTTAATGTCATCGGCACGGAGATGATGAAGAGAGTTACCCTTTCAAAGCAATTAGTGTGTGACTATCAAGTGGAGGCAAATAATTGGAAGGAACAGTGTGAAAGTCTTCAAATCGATAAGGAAAAATTAGAAGAAAATAAAATTACCTCAGAGTAGCAGGCAAGGGCTTTGACATCAGAGTTGGCAGTTGAAAAAGCTTTCTCAAGTCAAGCAAGTAAGGAAAATGATCATCTTGAAACCTCATTTTCTGAGCAACTCTCCAAGACAAGTGAAGAGACCAGAGAGTTGAAGGCTCTCTTAGATAAAAAAGAAGTATTTACAGGTGAACTCGTGTAAAACCTGACTCAAACTCAAGAAGACTTCTGAGACTCTTCTGGAAAAGTTCATTGTCTATAAAGTTCACATGCTTCTCTTCGAACTTCTTATGAGTCTGCCTTGGCCAAGAATGAGAAGATGAGAAATGAAATTGCTGACTTGGAAAAATATTATGAAATTCTTGAAGATAAAACTGCCATTGAAGTGAGTTGGGAGTTTTTAAATTCTCGCTATGATACCTTTGTTGAAGTTAGCCAAAAGAATTTTAACTTGGAATCGAAGTAGCCAAAATCAAGGAGACTATTGAAAAAACTGAGCAAAGTCAAGTTTTTCCTTCTCCGTAGTTGAAACTTCTTAAAACATTAGAGATGAAACAGGTATGGTGAGTACTCCAATTCCTTGAGTCAAGTTGAACCCGCACCTGCTAACGATCTTATGAACCAAGTTGATCTCGTTCCTGTTGATGATCCTACCTTGGTTCCTTCTTCAACTCCTTAGTGATAAGTCAATGATATGTGACTTTTTTCCTTTTTCTCTTTGATGATATGTGGTTGTAACCCTTGGTCTTTTTTAAGGAGTTGTTGAAAATGTTATGTCCCTAGACCTTTCTTGGGGCACTCTGTATAAACGACTTTTGATTTATGACTAAGTTCATACTTAGTCTAAACTTTTTTAATTTAAGAAGTTTTCGTTGTTGTTCGAACTTCTGTTTTGCTTATTCTTGCTTTTATTTTTAAGAACTTACTGAATAACTTGCATTTTTATTTTTCAAAAATGCTTTTTTACTTCATTAATACTTAATTTAATCATTAATTTTATAAAAGAGGGTCCTTTTATATTCGACACTTAATGAAGAAGACGTCTCAACTTTATAATGGTGTTAATGTAGGATAAAAGAAATAGAAATACACACGTTTTTTGGAATAACTTCGACAAGATTTTATTTTAACTTTGTTAAGTTTTAAATAACACTTTACATATATTTAAATTACTCCTATAACTTTCTCGTAACTATTTTTCTTATAACAGATTGCAAAAGACATGCACACAAGGTTTTTACTTATAACCCGTTTCAGTACATTTCAAAAAAGAAAATGAACACAAGGTTTTTACATAGAGCATGTTTCAGTACATTGCCTTTATCCTAACTATGATAAATTTTTTCTTTGGTCTTAGCTCGTGACTTTGCTCTGCACTTGACTCATTCAATGAGTGAATTTTTCAGGCTTGAACTTTGATTATTTTCCAATCTTCTTTGCCTTCTTTATAAACATGTCTATGTATATTATATCGTCCCCCAAATGCTTGAGCTTCGAAGCATGAGATCTCGAGCACTTGATTGTTCCTCTCATTTGGTTCTTTCCCTAAAAAGGAAAAAAATATGGGACACGGAGGTGCAATTATAGATGAAGACTACTTAATCCGTTTAAATTTCTATCAGAATAATTGTAACCCTAGACCAGGAACTTTAATTGATTCCACGTGCCTTGCGGGTCATGACTCATCATTTAGTATGAGTTAGCTTTTTGCCATGGGTATTCCTTAGAAATAGTATCTCTTCAAGTGAATGACATTCCAGTAGGAAGGTAGTATTTTACCATCTATCGATTCCAGCTCGTATGCTCTTTTTCCTGCGATACCATGAATCTTGTAGGGTCCCTTCCAGGTTGGACTCAATTTTCCCATATTATCTGCCTTTGTAGATTGAAAATATTTTTTGAGCACGAAATCTCCAATCTTTAAGTGTCTTAGGCGCGCTTTTCAATTGTAGTATCGTTCCAAGACCTGCTTTTGTGCTGCCATTCTTACTAATGCAGCTTCCCTTTTTCCTTGAAGTAGATCAAGATTTATGCGCATTTCTTTGTCATTGGATTCTTCTGATTCTTGTTTAGACCTCGTGCTTGGATCTCCTATCTCAACTGAAATTAAAGCTTCAGCTCCATAAACCAATGATAATGGTGTTTCTCCCGTATTTGTTTTTGCCATTGTGCGATATGCCCATTAAACACCAGGTAGAAATTTTGGACAATTACCTTTAGATTCCTCTAATCACTTCTTTAAATTATTGATAATGACCTTGTTTGTTGACTCAGCTTGGCCATTACCCACTGGATGGTAAAGTATAGTTATAATCCTTTTGATTTGCAAACTTTGAAAAAAGTCTGTGATTTGTGCGCCTATGAATTGTGGGCCATTATCACACACGATTTCCTTTGGTACACTGAATCAACATATGATATTTCACCAAATGAAATCTCTGACTTCCTTTTCCTGTACGTGTTTGAATGCTCCTGCTTCTACCTATTTAGTAAAGTAGTCAGTGAGTAGAAGTAGGAATTTTACCTCTTCTTTTGCTTGTGGTAGTGGACCCACATATCCATTCCCCATTTCATAAAAGGTGATAGTTCAATGACCGGATGTAATAGTTCCATGGGTCTATGCATGTTTTTACCATATCTTTGGAACTTATCACATATAGTCACAAAATTCTCCGTTTCTTCCTCCATTTTAGGCCAATAATAGCATGCTCTAATCATGGTTCTTACCAGTAGCCTCCTGCGTGATTTCCACAATGTCCCTCGTGTATTTCTTTCATTACATATTCTGTTTGAGAAGGTCCAAGACACCTTTCTAACGGGACACTGAACAATTTTCGATAAAGATTACCTTGCTTTAAGCAATATCGAGTAGCCTTTTTTTCGCAATACCTGAGTTTTTTCTTATCTTCAAGGACGGTACCATACTGTAAAAAAGTGACAATCTCGTTTCTCCAATCCCAAGTTATGTTATTGAAATTTACCTTATTTTTGTTTGGATCAAGCACTAAATGAAACAAATGAATTACAGAAGTATTTTCATTGCTCGCCACGTCTACTGCAGATGCGAGATTAGCTAGGGCATTGCCTCAACATTTTCATCTCTTGATATCTGCGTGACTTTCCAAGTTTGAAATTGTCTAATAAAATCCCGTACCTTTTCTAAGTATTGCTGAATTCGTGCTTTCCTAGCTGTATAAGTCCCCATCATTTGGTTAACTACGAGATGTGAATTGCTTTTGATTACGATTTGATTAATACCAAGTTCTCATGATAGTTCCAAACCTACAATCACAGCTTCATACTCTGCCTCATTGTTAGTTATAGAATGACACTTTATGGCTTGACGAATGGTTTCATGCGTAGGTGGTACCAAAATAAATCCTAAACCTGCTCCTTTCATGTTAGATGAGCCATCAGTAAATAAGGTCCAAATTTCTGGATTAGAGCCGTTGAATACCTGTAATTCTTTTTCTGATTCTAATTGCATTCTTTGGCTAAAATCAGCTAAAAATCTGCTAATACCTGAGATTTATCGTGGTTCTAGGCTGGTATGTGATGTCATATTCACTTAGTTCTATAGTCAATTTAGCTAAGCTACCTGACAACTCATGCTTGTGTAATATATTGCGTAATGGGTAAGCAATTACTACGACAATAGGATGACACTGAAAATAAGGCCTTAGCTTTCTAGATGCCATGATTAGTGCAAGTGCAAGCTTTTATAACTGAGGATACAGTGTATCCGCATCTAATAATGCTTTTGTAATATAATAAATTAGAGATTGCTTACCTTGGTCTTCTCGAACTAAAACAACACTCAGCGCTACTTCTAATACAGCTAGATAGATGAACAATTTTTCTCCAACCTTTGGTTTTGTGAGCAACAACGGATTTGATAGGTATGTCTTTAAATTTTTGAGTGCTTGTTGACAATACTCACTCCATTTGAACCGATCTTGCTTTTTTAAGGACTGGAAATAATTTAATGCATTTTTCTAATGATTTGGAAATGAATCTTCCCAAAGCTGCAGTTCTCCCCGTTAGTCTTTGCACTTCTTTCTTACTGGTAAGTATATCATAGATTTCTTCGATTGATTTTATGTGCACGGGATTCACTTCAATTCCATGATTAGAAATAAGAAAACCCAAAAACTTACCTAATGAAACACCGAATGCACATTTCTCGGGACTTAGTTTCATATTGAATTTTCGCAATATCTGAAATGTATCTGAAAAATGCGATATATGATCCCCTAAATATTGAGTTTTAATGAGCATATCATCTATATAGACCTTCATAGTTTTTTCTAAATGTTCTTGGAACACTTTGGTACCAGTCTTTGATATGTTGCATCAGCATTTTTGAGACCAAAAGGCATTAATTTATAGCTGTAAGTTCCCATGTATGTTATAAATGAAGTTTTTTCTTCATCCATAGGATCCATTTTGATCTGGCTGTATCCTGAATATGAATTTAAAAAGCTTAACAACTCATGCAGTAGCATCAATTAATTCATCTATATGTGGTAACAGAAAAGAATCTTTAGGACAAACTTTGTTAAGGTCTATTGATCACACCCAACTCTAGTCCTAAAAAGGATAGGTGGTCGCTGCAAATACAATCCGGTCTATAAGTCGGTAGTCGAATCCCATAAAGAACTAAGGCTTAGCTATATTTGTTTAATATCACTAAGAATACAATACTGAACAATTTTCTAAATTATAAAAATTAAGATTATATTTCTAACTAATTAAGTAGTAAATACTAGAAAGCGGTAAAATTATCAACTAACAGGAAAAAGTGAATAAGCAATTGAAAAATGAAAGTGAATAAACAGCTGAAAATTAACTATGCTTGATTTGTAAATAATTGGAATAAGGTATAAGGTAATGGTTTGCCCCGTTGTTGATTTCCTTGGTTGTATATTTCTTATAGCTGTGACTTAGTTTCCTCTATCAATCATGAACTCTCTAGCTACCATAATTCTCTCTCAAGCAAGTATGATAATTTACTAGATCCAATAATTTACTAGATCCACTCTCTCAAGCTACGCTAGCTAGATTTACATTACAGTTCACTTAGATTGCACTCGAGGTATCGTTATCTCTAATCCAACCTCTAAACCCTCGGTTATGACTCTCGTCTATACTCCGGGAGTGATGTTGTTCAAACAACTACCTAAATATGCACACTCTCTCAAGAAGATACATAATAAATAGGAACGACTAATTAAGGATCCTTTAAATTAACCACAATCAAAACGTAGTTGAACAAATAGAGATTAACAACTACTCAAAACTACATTAATATAACAACCAATTCATCCCCAACGGGTTTCACCAAAACCTTTGATTAAAAGATTTAGCTACTCATAACAATGATGAAAAATAGGAAGTGGAAGGAAAAACTCGTAGAAGAATTCCCTGCCTTGCTCCTCTTGTGTCTCTTGCCTCCTAGGACGTTGTATAATCCTAAAGTAGTTCTTCCTTAATCTATTGCATTGTTATGTGGAGTTAACACGCCATCCGCATATGTATCATCAAACATAATACTTTCTTCCTCTAAAATATGTCGCACCCGCTTCCCGTGGGTAATTGTGACTTTGAAAGCTTTATTGGCGGCTGTGTACGTCACACTATTGATTTCTTCACCTCCGCTTATAACATTAACGATCCTTTTGGGAGAAGGTGGTTTAGGGGGCTCCTGCCTATTTTTCATGTATGCTTGCTTACCTTTCTCACTAAATAGTTCGGTGAGATACCCTTGCTTCAATAGATGATAAACTTCACCTTGTAGCAACCTACAATCTGCCGTTTTATGACCATGATCGTTGTGAAATTTGCACCAGTGGTCAGGATTGCGCCTGTTTAGATTTGATCTCATTTCTTTTGGCCACCGTACCTTATCAACCATGCTTCTTAAAACAGCTACGAGCTCAGAAGTACTTACATTAAAATTATAAATGCCAAATCTTGCCTTCAAGCTTCTATCATCATCCCGCGTCTCTCGCGTGTTTCGATTGTTCCCAAGCCTTGATGATGAACCTGACTCTCTATTACTTGATCTATGATCGTACCTTGAATTGTCATGTTTTGATCGTGAATCTTTTTCGGTTGGGCCCCTATATGGTTCTTACTTGTTTTTACCGGAACCTTTTTTGGTTTTTCTCGTCTCGAACTTACCTTTTCTTCTTTTTGAGATTGTGAGATAATATCCTTTCCTATCCTTAGCTTCGTGCTATACTTGTTGTAAACGTCATTCTATGTTGTTGCTGGGAATTCACGAAGACTTTTCTTGAGTCGCCTTGTGGCTTCTGAGTTTTTTTTCATTCAAATTACTAGTGAAGGCTATAGCTGCCCAATTGTCTGGTACACATGGTAACATCATTCTTTCACGCTGGAACCTGTCCACGAAATCTCTAAGTAACTCTGAGTCCCCTTGTTTGATTTAGAAATATCCTTCATTCTTTTTTCAACTTTTTGAGCTCTCAAATGTGCTTTGATAAACGAATCTGCAAGTTTAGCAAATGAATTTATGGAGTTTTCAGGTAAAAGAGAATGCCATGTTAATGCTCCCTTAGTAAGCATTTCATTGAATTTCTTGACCAATACTGATGCAATTTCTTGTTTGGTCAAGTCGCTGCCTTTCACACTAGTCGTGAATGCACCCACGGGGTCTCGTAGATAAGTTGTTCCATCGTATTTTGGAATATCAGAAACTTTGAACTTCTTTGGAATTGGGAGAGGAGTGGCACTTAGCTTCCAAGATTGCTATGAATAATTGTCGATATCTATCCCCTTGATCACATGCGGTACTTTAGGTATTCGCTTTATGCGGTCACTTTGCTCCTTGAGCTGTTTCTGCAATATTAATAGTAAATTTTGTAAATCAGAATTAACTAAGTTACCTAGTTCTCCATCTCGTAATTCGCTAGGGATTCTACCACTGCCTGAATTAGCAAACTCAGAACGAGGATTCTCCAAAGTGTTGTTATTTGTTGGTGGTGCAACAGGTAACTGGCCGGCGAAGGCCTCAATCGCTTTATTGACCTGTTGAGCGATTAGCTTTTGCAAAGCTTCATTGATAACTTTTTCGTTTTCAAATTGAACATTTGCATTTGAATGAGATCCATCAGGAGTGCCTTCTCGAGATTGCCAAAGGGAGCTTTGTGGAGAAGGAATGGGGGTGCGATCATCTTGTGAATTCCCTTGGAGTTGACGGTTTCCTTGGTTGTTGTCATTAACGTTTGATATGTTTGTTGATGCAACAAAAAAGATTAGGTTAAGAAATAATAGATTATTAGATTATCGTTAACAAAACCAAAAAATGAAATTTTAGTCAAAGTTTTATTTTTAGAAGGACTGGGGTTACTTATCATCGAAAATAAATAAAAGAAATTGATTTTGCTAATAGTAAGATGAATAGAAAGCAAAATAAATCAGTATATTCCAATAGTGTTTCGTGTCCTTACAAATGACCAGTCTCCTTCTTTTTATAGATGTTTTTAATATATACATTTTGCCTTTGTCATAATTATGCCATTATAGACAATTAAAGACATTAAATGTTACGTTACATAATTATTATAATTTAATACAAATTCTCTAACATTTTCAGTATTTAATATTCGTTAAATACTATATTTATACTCTCTTGTGTTGTCAGATTTATTCTCCTTGATTTTTGAATTGATTAGGTACGGGCGTCGTGTCTTTTGAATATCTGCTCGTAAATGTCGCAACTCGTGTCTCTTTGCTAATCATCGTTCTTTGACCAGCCTTCGTGTCATGACATGTCATCTTTCAATCATTTTAATATATATTAACTCAATTTTTCCTAATACATACATATATACAGATACATATACATATACATACATATATATACATACATATATATATATATATATATATATATATATATATATATATATATATATATATATATATATATATATATATATATATATATATATATATATATATATATATATATATGTATAAATTTATTTAATTATAAACTCACCTAACCTACTGAAAGGTACCTGTCTAAAAATTTAAATTCAAATGGACCCCTTTGTTCGTACATGGAGTTGGTAATGCGAAATAGAATTTTGTAATTTTATTTCTTAAATTATGTCGTATGAATTAAGATGCTATCTTGTAAATATATAATTATTTTGAACATAATAACTTAGCAGAATATATATGGAAATTAGCTTATTGACTCCCAGAATATTCAACATAAATAGCCCGCCGTACAACTTTACTCAATACAAAGAATTTCCATATTTTACGATAGAAACCTCTATCAAAAAGTCGTTAATATTTTGCTATGATGTCTTAGACGGCAATCGAGCTAGTCGAGACAAATTGCACAATTAGTCAATCCAACTTATCAAATCATTTACTAAATTTAATATTAGATTAAACTCATTTACAAGAGTGGAAAGAATGGTTTGGAGATTATTTTAAGGCACATAAATTATTTATTTTATTTGAATTAAAATAGAGCGGAAAACAGAACTGATCAAACCAAGATAAAATTCCACTGTTTAAAGTTAAAAAAGGGAAAAAGAAGTAAGAAACTAAAAATACACACACTCTCTCTTTTACTTAGATTCATTTTGGGCAAAGTATTAAAAGTTCGTAAAATTAATAATATTGGAACTCCAAATTCGAATTTAGCTATTTTATATGATATACTATATCTTTAGTTTTTCTTTTTCGTTTACATACACTTAGAATGTTATATTAAGGGGATATTTATACAAACAACTAATCGAATTCCTAGTATATATAAATTATTCACATATATAATATGGTTACACATAACACACATATAAAGAGAGAGATTGTTTTCCCCAATTAATTCTTCAGAGTATAAACTCTCTGACTTAGTTGAATATTCCCTAGCTATGACATTTGATGCATTGGACGGCAAGATTTTCTAGTGCTCGACTTTAACCATTCAGTGTTATTGTCTGTTTTGCATCTAAAAGTTGCTTTCTTATATATTTTCCAATTAATTCTTCAGAGTATTATATTAAAGCTCATCGTCTGTGTCTGACTCATTGCACAGTCAATTGAATTTAAGAGAGATACGCGTATAACCAAATGAATGAATTGATTTCGATTTTGCAAATCTTTGTTTTTGTTTTCCTTGTACATATTTTAGATAAATAAAAGGCCCCGTAGCAAACTGCAGCAACATCTTTGTAATTTCCATTAATTGAACAACTTTATCTTATACTTAGTAAACTGGTTTGATTAGTATTGCTGCAATATAAACATAGTCAATCACGCAACAATTACACATGCTATGACGTAAATTAAGATTTATGAAACACCAACCCAAGCAGTCAATGTGTGTGGTGTATGTCTGTGTTAGTGAGTGAATGCATGCGCAGACTTGTATAGAAGAAAGTGTCCTGAAAAAAGGTTTTAATATTATCATGTATACATCAATTATGTCATTTTTTTATATTATCGGTTATCCAAAATATACATGCAAAATTTCATAAGAAATAAGATTTGTAATCCTAAAAATAAGGATAAGTTACTAGCTACAGAAAAACAAAATTGCTATAGCATAAAAAATTCTTTAGACTATCGGTGTAGGTGGATCGATTAGTCACAGGCCAGAGACTAAAACTTAATACCTACTTCTTTTTATTGCCATATTTAACTTAAAGTGGAAAGTTCGAAGAACAACTCTTTCCATTTGTTACTCATAAAGCTGTAATATACATTACGTATGATGAATGACGGGATCAGATTTTATGGTTTCTGACTTTCTGCATATAAATAAATAAATATATATTAGTCAATAAATGTTGCTCTGTCCTTTCTTCATGTACGTATGTCCATGTCCATCTATAAATATTAATTCACGTACATAGGTCCATCTATAAATATTAATGCAACTTAGAATCAACAAACTAAACCTCCAATATTTTACAGCCAATTTTACCCTTCTTAGCCTCATCTTCAAATGGCATGTTCTTTGGTTTCTCCAAACACCTTTGCTCTCAAGCTAAAAATACACTGCAAGGTTTGCGAAAGGAAACTGAAAAACATGCTGCTAAAAATCCAAGGTGTCCATTTCGTGAAAATTGATGAAAAGCTTGGAAATGTAATTATTTCAGGCACAGTTGATCCTGCAACAATACTGAACGTACTGGAAAAACTTGGTAGAAAAGCAGAAATTCTGTGGGAGCAAGGAACTCCTGTAAACAACAGCGCGAAAAATGTTCAGATCATCACACAATCAAAAGTGATTAATCCGCTGAATGATCCGGATATTATGACACAACTAGAGCAATTGTCTGGAATTCCAGGATTGCAAACTGTTGAGGTTACAAAAACTATTAAGTTAACATTCCAAGGAGAATCAAGAAATGACTCAACTGATAAGATCTTGGAGACTAGTACTACAAACAATTTGAACAAACCTCATCGTCAAGTGTTTTCACATAATCATTATTCTGATGTTGATGGATTTTGTGCTGCTTCTTCGTCGTGTTGTGGGGGTCATGCTGCTATAAATTATAGCCATAATTTTCATGGATGTTGCCAATATGGTGGTAGTACTAGTGTTGGTTCTTGTTGTGGAAATAGCAGAAACTGTTGTTACCACCACTGCCAGCCCACAACGGGAAATTGGGGTAGGGCGTGGCCACCCAATTCGCAACTCCCACCTGTTACAACACCACTATGGTCAAATGATACCATTGCCTCGGCGCCTCCTTTGCCATCTGATTATTATCGGGCACCACCACCACCACCATCTTCGCCAATACCTCACACCTATTATAGTGCCTTAAGCGATGAGAATGCCAATGGCTGCATAATCCAATGATCTGCTGCCGTTTAATGTGTGTGTATGTGTGAGTTTATTGAGATTATAAAATCGTAGTGTATTGTATTTATCAGTCAGCTAGTAGTTGATATTAGTTGGTTAGTTACAAAAGAGTATTTTAGTAATTAGCTGCCATTAGTTTACGTACGTATATGTCACACTTTTTTTTTTACACATTCGAAGGTGATATAAGGAAGTTTTTGTTATTTTAAATGACATTATTTGAAATAAGATTATTTATTTGATTTTTTTAAAGTTGCCACTTGAAATATTTTAATTGGTATTCCGAGTCACCGATTTATTTTTAAATCCCAGATCGAGGAAATTCGACTTTCCTAATTCTGAATAAGGAATTCTGTTAACCCGAAGGAAGGTGTTAGCACCCCGGATTTCGTGGTTCTAGCAAGGTCGCTTAAACTATCATAATTGACCTATTATCTGATTTTAATACATGTTTTAACCTATGGTACAATTTTAAATTATTAACCGCTTTTAATTAATTTTAGAAAGATTCAACATTATCTAAAACACATCTTTGAACTACACCACATGAAATGCACCCGCGGTCCAGAACTCATTTTATTTAACGTTGTTGAGATTTGGATTTGGGTCACATGAAATGCACACTCGAGTTTAGGAAAGTATTTTTCAAAATAGCGCGTCTAAAGCAACTACGCACTTTCGAATTTGCGAGTGGCCATGGAAAATTCAACTAAATGACACGCCTCGATTTTTAAGGATTAAAATATTAATTAAGCGAGGGCCATGCAATTTTAGATTTTATTTGGCACGGCACACCTCGATTCTAATTTTATAGAAAAAACTCAAACTAAACTTTGAGGGCCATAGATTAATCTTATCCGATATGGCATACCTCAAATCTATCTTATGGAATCTAATTAATTAACATTAAAGGAATTTGAATTCTATTTTTAGTACTAATGATTGAACTAATTAAAGAAAAATGCTTTTAAGAAGAGGGAGGGCCGATTACTTGAAAGAAATGGCTTTGGGCTAGCTACAGCCTTTAATTTAGGTGGCTGATGCGAGAGTAGGCCCAAGTCCCAATTGCAGGTGGTTTCAGACTTGGGCCTAAAGATGAGCCCAATTTTCATAAGAAAAGTAATGTCCATGGGGCAGGAAACATGCAAGCCAAATATGATTATTTGAACATCGTAACTCGGCTAGCTTTAGGCCTAATTTTCAAAACCAATACAAAATCAAAATCAATTAAAAACCAATCAACTAAAAAGAAACCACATAAAACATGAAGTTGAACTAGCAATTCATTTGAATTTTAAACTATTTAGCACGAATTAACTAGCTAAACTTTCAGTTTTATATTGCATGCCTCTTTGGGTTGAATCTACTACGAGGAAAGTCCCGCAGCAACAAGCTAGCTACTGGGCTCAAGAAGCAAGCCCGAGTAGTAATGGCATAACACTCTCTCTTGCTAATGACCTCAAGGCCCAAGCTCAAGAGGCCCAAACCTTGCTAAAGTCAAAGCTGAAGATCAGGACTCAATATTGAGTCCTTATCAGTAGGAAAATACCTATTGCACTCAACAATAACATGATAAGCTTCATCACTCCACAGTAACTGGAACATAAGGAAATTTTAAAAGGCTACTGAAAACGCATGCTTAACTTTAACTATTCTGATAATGCACTTAACAAATATTTATGCTTAATCTATACTTAAGTTAAACTCACAAACACAGCCTGAAACTTCAAACAATTAACTTTTTCTCAATACCAACAGTAATGAGATCTGGAAAATTAGCACAATTCACCTAAATCCAAAATCAACACTCAAATCTTTAAAGAGCATAGGTTCATTTCTACAACACATCTATGACATAAGATAACTAAGCTATCATGTATAACAGAAGGCCTATTACAGAACATTTAAAGAAGTAGAAGAAGCAAATGAAAAGGAAATCCAAAACAACTTGTATTCAATCAAGTCTCAACTGGAAATACATGTTCCTAGTTACTTGTTGACAATGATTTGAAGTAATACTTGGTAATGAACAAGGAAAATAAAAGAGGTGAAGAATCAGCAATAAAAGCAGCAGTGTAACAACAGTGAAACAATGTCGAAACCAACAAATAAACTCTAGAGAAATAATCCAAAACAGCAACTAAGCAGTACCCCAAACAAACAGCTCAAACTAAACTTTTAACCCCCCCCCCCCCCCCCCAATCAAACCATTTTAAACCAGATTCAGGACTTTGTCATTTTTAGTAGTTTTAACTAAGCAATGACCATAAACCAAAAATCAAGCAAAATATTGAGCAGTTTTCAACAAGGAAATGCAGGAAATCAAGGATGTTTTAGAGTTTCAGCCGTTTCAATTTTTAGGTTTTTTCTTTCTCAAAATCTGACTTGCACCTTAAGTAAGGATGCCTTTATAGACAAGCTTCTAGGGCAACAAAAGTAAACTCATTTTTGCAATTAAAACCTTTTAAAATTTTCATTTTTGCTTAAGTAACCTCAGTGTAAAAAATCAGTTTTCACTTAAGTCCCAATGACAACTTCTAGGAAGCTTCCCTCAATCAGTTACACAAATATTCCCTAGCCTAAATTCCTAAACTACCTCTTAAGAATCCTATTTTTACCCCTGAAATCAAACAGATACGGGTCAAATTGACCCAATTCATAGTGTTACGGGTCTGTAAATCCAGGTCAACTTCCCTTTTAGGATTTCTGATTTCAAATTCAAGTCATGTGACCTAAATTTAATAAGCCCATCATAGATTTCCCAAGGGGAACTCAGAACCTCTTTTACTGAAAATTGAAAAAAGACGAAATAACACCAAAGAAAACAAAGAAATTAAAATAAGTATGAACCATTAACTTAAATTAAAGCATGCAAGGAGAAAATGATCCAAACATAAAAACAATAGAGACAACCAGAAGAGACGAGGCAAGAAAATGAGGACTGGAACCTTAAACTAAACAAGAAAAAGAAAAATGAAGGAAAGAAAAAGAAAGATGAAAACACCTAAAGAACAGTTGGAACAAATCTTGAAATCACCCCTCAAGCCTTCAATTTTGGCCGAAATAGGCCTTAATCGTGTGTTCTCAAACGAAAACACACGAATAAGGTCAAATTCGACCTCAAATCTTCATCAAACTGGCTGATTTGAGATTTTGGGGTTTGAGGGTTCAAGTTTTGATTTAAGATTTGAAGAGTTTCAACGGGATTCGAGGGAATGTATGATAGGATTTGGAATGAGTAAGGTGAGAGGATTCTGGGGGTGTTAATTTTGGATGATTTAGAGGTGGCGCCACCGGCTTGGGGCGGTGGAAACTCCGGCGGCGTTAGAGTTTTAGGGTAAGGTCTCTGATGATGGGTGAAGTGAGACAGACGATTAAGGGAGGGGGTGGGCATTTGGACAGTTATATATTAAACAAGATCCCAGTTACGGACTGTTACATCAAAAGAGATCAATGATCCTGATCAAAGGCTATTAAAAACGGGGTCATTTGGATTATGTGGGGATTAGACCGGGTTGGGGCATATCTAGGCATGGTTTAAACGAGTTTCAGGATGTAATTGAATTGGGCTTGGGGACTCCTACTTGATTTGGCCCAAAATCTGATCCTTCTCAGTCTTCTTCATTTTCTCTTTATTTTCAAATTCTTTTTAACCTTTTTTCCAAATAAAAATAAAAACCTAAATTAAAATCTCAAAACTAGATTGTCCTATCAAATAAAATTAATTAACTCTAAATAATAATTAACACAACTAATTGAATACCAAATTAAATGAAAAACTACAAAATTTCGAAGCTAAAATTAAAGAATGCAAAAATGAGTTATTTTTTGTGATTTTCCTATTTTTGTAAAACACTAATTACTAATCAATCTAAAAATATAAAATTAAATCCTAAATGCAAATGCAAAGTATTATTGTATTTTTCATGCATTAAATAAAAACTAAACGTGCACACAAAAATACAAACAATCAGAAAAATTTTACAATAATTCCTAAAATAACAAATAATTAAAAGAAAAATATAATTTTTTGAAATTCTGTAGGAGTAGTTCACGGAGGCAAAAATCACTTGCTCACAGCTGCTCCTCTTTGCTCGGAGACATGAAGGATTTTCGGGCAAAGATAAAATGAGTAATTATGAGGAATTTTTGCCCGTTTGACAATCCATGAGAAGCATTTTTGAAAAGAGTACTACCGAACTTTACTTCAAAGGTTGCCTACATATCCTTGGCTATAAAGGAATCATGTTAGTGTAGTTCTGAAAGTTTTTGTAGCTGGGACTACCGGGAAGCTGTGATTTCACTGTTGCTGCTGCTGCTACTGCTTGCTGAACTCCTTATTACACCAAAATGGGAAATAAAAAAAGCTAAGCTAGCTAATCCTATTAGCTACGAGTTACAAGATTCCTATCTATAAATCTCTTGAGGCTTGATCTTGAGTCTTAGCTGATTCTTGCTGTGGACTCCGATCTAAATCTTGATGCTCGTCAGCTGTAGGTACTGGTTCTTTCTTCAGCTTTGGATCAATGCAGGACATACAATGCTTGTGACTTCAATCATATCTTGGGCGGTCCACATCTTTCTCCACTTTAACCTTTGAGTTCACTTCTTTCGTTCTTTTTCTTCTTTTCTTTATTTTGGATTGAGACTCATTCTTTTGGTCATCTCAAATCCTGTGCCTCGAGGTCAAACCTACTCAGACACCACAATAAACAAATGAACAAAATTTTTCTGCTCCAGTTTTCACTAGGAAAATTTCGTGAGTTATTTGTAACAAAAATCAAAACCATTTCTTCTTCTTTTTTTTTTTTTGAAAACAATAAAAACAAGTATTGTGTGTCTTTAGGAGGAAGAGATTAGGGAATGAAGCTCTATATCTAAAAATCTCAACTAGGGATTGGAGCCCTATATTGGTAAAAGGCGACTAGGGAATGGAGGCCCTATGTCTAAAATCTTCAACTCAGGGATTAGAGCCTTAATGTTGGCAAAAAGGCAACTAGGGAATGGAGGCACTATGTCTAAAAATATCAACTCAGGGATTGGAGCCCTAATGTTGGTAAAAAGACGACTAATGAATGGAGACCCTATGTCTAAAAATCTCAACTCAGAGATTGGAGCCCTAATGTTGGCAAAATGTGACTAGGGAATGGAGGCCCTATGTCTAAACCTCTCAACTCAGGGATTGGAGCCCTAATATTAGCAAAAAGAAACTAGGGAATGTACGCCCTATGTCTAAAATCTCAACTCAGGGATTGGAGCCCTAATGGCGACTAGGGAATGGAGGCCCTATGTCTAAAAATCTCAACTCAGGGACTGGTGTCCTAATGTTGGCAAAAAGACGTAAAAGATTGAGGTTGGGAATCCTAAAATATCATTTTTTGAATTTTCTTCTTATTTTTCCTTCTTTTTTATTTTTTATTTTTAGAAAAACAATACAAGAAAGAATTTGGAGGAAACTTCCCTTTTGGGTTGATTATTGGTGCTAAGATGTTTCTAGCTCTTGTGCATCATTTCCATTTTGGTTGCACCTACTTCTTGCACGGTTGCTTTAGATTGCACCTTTTTCAATTTTTCAAACAAAGAACACTTGTTAGTTCGAAACGATGGTTGGTTTTGTGGCCTTGATTGTTCTGATCACTTGATCTCAGCCTAACTCTTTTGGTGAGAACCTCAGCTGCTTGGTTGCTTTTCTGAAGATTGATCTCTTTCCTAAAACTGAGGAACTTAATTTTCGACAATTTCTCATGACGGCTACACCGTATGGGGCTTTGGCTTTTTCATTTTATTCTGCATCTAGGGGCTATTTACTTTGAATCTCTTTTTCATTTTCAATAACTTTGGTATTAGAATATCAGCTATCATGGCCAGTTGGGATCAACTTGACGTACCTGCTAAGACTGGGTACTTTTCTTTTGCACTTGGCTTTTATTAAGCAGGAACCTGTAAAAACTAATCTTGTCACCTTTTCTATGTATTAGTTTTGAAACATAGTTAGACTGAAAAGGATTCAAGGAAAAGTAAACAAAGGACAAGAAAATGAATTTAAAGAAAAATGTCCATTTCAGGGAGGAAAGAAGGATTTATCTGGGGTTCATGCTGACTTCAATAGACATGACATGCTTCTTAGACTGGATACCCGATTTGCACAACTATCCAACTTCTCATAAAACCAGTGCAACCCCTGTTTTAAAACTGAGAAACCTTGCCGAGACACTTCCAATTCCAATGGTGGTGAAGGGATTCTTCTTTTCGATCAATGATGCCCTTTGCTGGTTTTCGCCAATCAACCTCTCTCATTTCTCTTCTCACCGTCTCCTTATAGTTCTCTTTATGAGTTTTCACTAACAACACTCTATCATTTTCAATTTTTTTGCTCACCATCGCTTTACGGTTCCTGCAGGTTTTCACCAATAAGACTCTCTCATTTTATTTCTCTCATTGTGATTGCATCGGATCCAAACAACTACATTCTCCGATTTTGAAAACTTTTCGCCGATTGATCGGAAGGACTTAAACAAGGTTTGCATAAAGAGAATTTGGATCGAATTACAGCTTTGGAACCGTTCATACGGGATCGTCGCCGAACAAGTATAACTTCTACCCCAGTTTCACTTTTGGGGAAACCAGATTTTTATTTTGGTGTGACTGAACCCATGAGAGAGGCTGCCTATGTATCCTTTCGAAATCAAGTCAAATGTAGTTCAGGGAAACATGTTTTTGTTTTTCTTTCTTCTCTTTTTTATTTCATTTTTCATTTTTTCATTTTCTTTTTCCTTTTTTTTCTTTTTCTTTTTACAAATGTCTTCAAGTTCCAAAGAGGGTAATGAAGAAAGGTAATCGGTTCAAAGGGTTAGAAAAAGATTGAAGTGTTTGGGGTAGCAATAATGAAAGCCTTCATCATCCCAATCAGATAATGTTATTGTTGCAAAAGGACTAGACATAATACCTTTTGACCGCATCTGCATTTACAGCTATTTCAGGGTTATTTCCTTCAATGTCTCCCAGATATAATGCCCCTTTTGGCAATAATTTTCTAATAATGTATGGGCCTTTCCAGTTAGGAGCAAATTTCCTTTTGCTTCCTGATGATGGGGGAGAATACGCCTTAAGACGAGTTGCCCCACTTCAAAGTTTCTAGGACGCACTTTCTTGTTGTAGGCATGGTCCATTGTTTGTTGATACAACTGTCCGTGGCAGACCGCAACCATTCGCTTTTCATCGATCAAGGTCAAGTATTCCAAACAGATCTTGACCCACTCACTGCGTTCAATTTCAGCCCCAGAGAAAAGGGATTTCAATTTCTGCTGGTATACGGCTTCAGTGCCGTAAACAAAAATGTACATGGTTTCTCCAATCGACGTGCGCACAGTAATGTTATGCCCGAACAATGCAAACAACAACATTTCATACCACTGCCTAGAATTTTGAATCATCTTTCTCAAAATCTTTTTGATGTTCTTGATCTTTGCTTCCACGACACTATTGGCTTTGGGATGATAAGGAGTAAAGTTCCGATGCGTTATCTTGAATTATTTGCATATCTCCCCCATCAAATGACTATTCAAATTTGTAGCATTATCCGTAATGATAGTTGCATGAATACCGAAATGGCAAATGAGGTTAGAATGCACGAAGTCTACTACAACTTTATTGGTGATAGATTAATGAGTGATTGCTTCAACCCACTTTGTGAAGTAGTCGATAGCGACCAATATAAATCTATGCCCATTTGAAGCTTTCAGCTCAATCGGCCTAATGACGTCCATGACCCAAGCAAACAATGACCAAGGTGCTGACATGGGATGCAATTATGTAGGTGGTGCATGAATCAAATCACCGTGTACCTGACATTGATGACATTTTCGGACAAAACCAAAGCAGTATTTTTCTATAGTCATCTAGTAATTGCCCTCTCGGAGGATTTTCTTTGCCAAAACATACTCATTCATATGGGGTCCGCACACTCCTGCATGTACTTCATACATGATTCTCCCGGCCTCTTCGGCATCAACACATTTTAACAAGTTGAGATCCGGAGTCCTTTTGTACAAGACATCACCACTCAATAAGAAACCACTTGTGTGCCGTCTAAGGTTTCTCTTTTGGTATCCACTGGCTTGCTCAAGGTATTATCTAGTTTTCAGAAATCTTTTGATGTCATGATACCATGGCTGACTACTTGGTTCTGCCTCAACCGTATTACAGTAACCGTGCCTTCCCCTGATTTGGATTTCTTAGGGATCAATGTGGGCATTGCCGGGGTATGGTAATCATCGAGAAAAAGTAACAAGTGCATCAACTAGTTCATTGTGACAACGAGGGATGTACCTGAACTCTATTAATTTGAATTGCTTGCTAAGATCGTCCACATATTTCCTATAGGGAATAAGTTTGACATCTCGAGTCTCCCATTCCTTTGGGTTTGTCGGATAATTAATTCGAATCTCCCATGACTAACAATTCTTCGACATCTTGGTCAATTTCTATGTTCATACCCATAATGCAGGTTTCATACTCGGCAGTGTTGTTTGTGTAGAAAAATTGAAGCCGGGCTGTGGCTAGATAATGCTGACTAGTGGATGAGATCAAGGTTGCCCCGATTCCAACCCCTTTCGCGTTTACCACTCCGGCAAAGAACATTTTCCAAGCATTGATGTCTTTAGATATTGCCCCAACTAAATTTACCTCTTAATCTGCAAAGTAGGTGCTTAAAGGTTGGTATTCATCATCAACCGGGTTTTCAGCCAAGTGATCTGGGAAGTAGGTGCTCAAAATTTGAGGTCAATCGGACGTGATTTGACAGGTTTAAACATCGAAAGTAGAATTTTGAAATCTTAAAGTTCATTGAGCTTGAATCGGAGTGCGATTCATGGTTTTAGCATTATTTGATATGATTTGAGGCTTCGAGCAAGTTTGTAATGTGTTTTGGGACTGGTTGGCATGATTGGTCGGGGTCTCGGGGGGCCTCGATTGGATTCCGGGTGGTTAATGTATCTAATTGGAACTTGAAGGATGAGCAGAAGAATCTAGTTGCTGGTGTAATCGATTCTGCTAAGGGTTCACCGCAGAAGCGACCCCGCAAAAGCGAGGAAGGAAACCACAAAAGCGGTTAAAAGTGAAGGTGTCAAAGGCCGCACGTGTGAAGTAATTCCCACACCTGTGTGATCACAGATGCGATCGGTGAGGCACATAAGCGAGCTAGGCCAGATAGAGGAGGACCGCAAAAGCGGTATTGGAACCGCATCTGTGGAATCGTAGAAGCGGTCAAGTGACCGCATGTGCGAAAAGGGCTGGAGGCAGTGAGTGTTTTAGAAATCGAGATTTGGCCATTTTCTCTAATTATTCTCTTGGATTGGGCAATTCTTGGAGGGTTTCAAGAGGGGATTTTTATCATCAATGGTAAGACCTGTGTTGAGTTAAATACATTGATTATGTACAGATTTGAGTATGAAATTGCTAGAAACTTGGGGTACAAGGGAAACCTAGAAAATTGATATTCTTTGAATTTGACCACAATTTTGGGTTTGAAATTAAGATTAAATTATATATTTGATTTCGTGAGGTTATGGGTAAAGTTTATCTTTGAAAGATTTCGAAATCCGGGCATGTGGGCACGAGGGTGATTTAGTCAATTTTTCTATCGGGGTTAGGAATTATTATGAATTGGATTGTAATGAGTAATTGAACATATATTAATGGATTCACATAAATATTGGATAGCTTTGGAGAATTTAGAATCGATTCGAGTCTTCGGAAGGGCGTGGAATGCCGGTATGGATCTTCGGTGCGAAATGAGTCTCCTCTCTAACTTTGTAGGAGGAAATTGTTCCCACAGGTGAAATAATTAAATATGTGCTCCAAGTTGTGGGGGATACATACGCACGAGGTGATGAGAGTCTGTGTGTAGCTACTGTTATGTTTAGGTCTGGGGAGTTTAGGACCCAAAACCATGGTATACTTGGATTATTTGTAATCTTATTGGTAGTTGAATTGCTTAAATCACATCGAAGTAATAAATGAATTTCTAAAATAAAGATTTAAACTTCATATTCTTAAATTATTAAAAGGAGAATGGGTTTCTTCAGATAATTGTTTCCTGATGACTTCCTGATTGATTGTCTGTGTGTATTTAAATTCTAGAATGGGCCGAATTCCTCGGTTGATTAAATTGATGCATATATGATTTGCACCATTAGACCCTATGGCAGTTTATTGTTTAAATATTGTTGGATTGGGCCGTACAACCTCGAGATGACTTGCGCGTGCTTGTATTGCATGTCCTGAAACTTATTGAAGTTGTTACTGCCTCTTTCTAGCTTGAGAATATTTGTATAATTGATAAAAAGGAATTTTGAAAATTTCCTATAAAATAAAGAATTGTTTACTAGCTTCAATCTATTGAATTATAATCATGGTTATAAAAATTTACGACTTAATATATTATCGCTAGGATGTTACTGGATCATTAGTAAGTGTCGAAGTCGACCTTGTCTCTACTTCTTCGAGATTAGACGGGATATTCATTGGGTACACGTTATTTTCGTACTCATACTATACTTTGTGTGCATTTTGTTGCACATGCACATGCATCTCTAGTGGACTAGTGGGTGTAGCAGCATGGTGGATACAGAGACTTAGGTGGGCTGCACTTCCCGACACGATCCGCAGACTGCAAGTCCCTTTCAGATTCTGTATTTATTTTCTGTCCAATATTGTATTCCGTACGATTGTTGTATTATATTATTTCTTAGAAATTGCTCACGCACTTGTGATACCTGGTTCTGGGATGATTATAGGGGTTCTGTATTTACTTATATATATTCTTTTATTTATTTTCATAGAGATTATCTTTTACTAGTAAAATTGAAGGAAAACCATAATTTTTAAAAATTTTAAAACGAGAATTTAATTAAGTATTTTGGTTGGCTTGGGTGACAATGGTGTCCGGTGCCATCATGACCCTTAGTGGATGTTGGTTGTGACAACATGGTATCAAAGCACTAGGTTCCCTTATATGAACGCTTGTCTGAGCAAGTCAAGTCGAATCTCGCGAATCGGTACAGAGATGTCTGTACTTATATTCGGAGTGAAACAAGGCTGTTAGGAGTACTTCCCTTCTTGATTCCTCATCGTTCCATTTGATTTTTTGAGGCTTACGCCTTCATTTCCTTTCCATTCATTCTTACGTGACGCGAATCACTTGTGACAAATCGAGAATTAAAGGATTGTAATGGTACTACAAATATAGTGCGGGGTATTTCTCCCTACAAATGGAAGCATTCTTCTTCCCAACTAGAGAACATTTACATATAGAGGATCCAACATAGTACCTTTTGGCTGCATTTGCCTTGACATTTATTTCAAGGACATTTCCTTCGATGTGTTCCAAGTACAACACATTCATTTGGCAGTACTCTTGTTGCACTGTATGGACCATTCCAATCTGGAACCAATTTTTCTTTAGCTGTTCTAACTATTTATTTTATTTCCTTAAACTTATCTTCATAGTGATCTACTTCTTGATTCATCATTTCGAAGTCTGAAAGCGTTTCAGGATATGGGGATGAAGTCCACAAACATGTCATATTATTGAAATCTGCATTTAACAGAACTGAAAAGAGAATAAGAAAAACGACAAGTTTAAGAAAAGAGAATTCCTGGACAATGAAATATTAATTTAATTTGATTTTTTTAAATTTTTTTGAAGAGAGAAGGATTTACATTGGAAAATAAAACAATAAAGCAAAACATCCGAATCACACCCTGAGATAATCCGGATGCAGAAAGAATAGCAAGACTGGCTACCAAGACTCCAGTATGATGGGGAACTTTCAGGCTTGGTGACCTTTTTTGGCTGCTCTTCTATTTTGGCCATGGCTATAATGGCCTTCAGTTCCGGATCACATTCCTCAACTTTAAAAATCATTCCAATAGATCTAAGCTGATTAGCTCGGTACGAGGGGGGATCGGTTTCAAGCTGATTCACTGCCTCAAAGTGGTATTCACTTCTAGTGTCAGCTCGGTACGAGGGGGGATCGGAGTTTGACCGGTTCGGGGCCACTGGTTGCAATAGATCTAAGCTGATTAGCTTTTGGAACAAGTTTGAGTACGATTCACCAATAGGGTTTAACTGATTCTTTATGAAAGACTCTCTTGGGCGAGGATTGTATTGGGGATCGTTTGATTGAGGATTATATGGAGCTTGATAAGGATGGAAATTTCTGGGAGGTCGAGCTAGATTTTGTGGATAAATGTTGTGATCGCGGGTAAGGTTGCGTGTTCATTACTGCATAGGGAGGCGGTGCCACGGCATAAGCAACATCTTGAAGGGGATAATAGTGTGGTATGACCAATGGAGGCATATATGATTGTCTGAATGACCTGTGGACCCCCCTCGAGCTTGAAACCATCATGGTTCCCTCCTCACTCCCATTTATGTTCATCAAACCCTCCGAACAATTTTGATCATCTGATGATGCGGCTTTAAAAGCAACTTGACTCAAGATTCAACCCGCTTTCAACCATTTTCCCAATTTTGATAGGCTCACCAAATGGCTTATCCATAGTAGACATCATATTCTGGAAGAAGTCTGTGACGACCCGACCCGTCATCACGTGAGTTATCACTTTGTTTTCCCCGTTTTTAGCTTCTTTATGCTTCATTATCTGTATCTTAGTGGTCGAGTTGGTTCAGAGAGGTTTTGGTAGGAAATGAGACACTTAGTCTCTTCAAGGATGATTTGGTTTGGAAAAGTCAACTGGATGTTGATTTATGAGTTAGAGGGTTCGAATGTGATTTTTGATAATTCGTTTAGCTTTTGGGGATGATTTGTGACTTAGGAGCGTGATCGAAATTGATTTTGGAGGTCCGATGTAGAATTAGGCTTGAATTCGCGAAGTTGGTATTTTGGCGAATTCTGGTTGATAGTGAGATTTTGATCCGAGGGTCGGAATGGAATTCTGAGAGTTTTTATAATTTTGTTATGTCATTTGTGATGTGTATGCAAAATTTCAGGTCATTTGGATGTCGTTTGGTTGGGTTTTTGATCAAATGCGTGTTTCGGAAGTTTTAGAAGAACTTAGGCTTGAATCCAAAATTTGATGATTTTGGTGTTATTTAAGGCATTTTGTTGATTGGAAAAAGTTTGGATGATGTTTTAGGATGTGTTGTTGATTTTGGTTGAGGTCCTGGGGGTCTTGGATGAGTTTCAGATATGCGGGAGGAGTTGGAGAATTCCCCATGTTTTCTGGTATTTTTGAAGCAGTTGCAGGTTTCACAAATGTGAGAAATGGTTCGCATTTGCGATCCCGCATTTGTGAGTGAGGGTTCACAATTTTGAAGGAACTGGCCTGAGGCAGAGTTCACATTTGCGATAATTTGATCATATTTGCGACCTTAGCAGGGTTCGCATTTGCGAGCTCCTTGTCGTATTTGCAGCCTTAGCAGGGTTCACATTTGTGAGCTCCTTGTCGCATTTGCAGCCTTGGCAGAGAAGGCCCTTGTTTGCAATTCTGAGGTTTTTGTCGCATTTGTGAACGGATGTCGCAAATGCGATATCTGAGGGCATATTCCTAGTTAATAAGAATTCGAACTTAGCCGATTTCCCTCATTTCCACTTGACCTTGAGCGATTTTTGAGAGCTTTTGGACGGGGGATTGAAGGGGATTCCTTTGGGATTGTTTGGAGGTGAGTCCTGTGATCTAAAAACATGATTTAATTGTATAATCAACCTAGAAATACATGAAAACTTAGCAAAAATGGGAAGAACTAGGGCCTGAGTTTTGATATTTCAAATTGGGTTTTGATGGGTCATTTGAGCTCATTTGAGAGTTCTTGGTATGTATAGACTCATAGCGAGATAATGAATTCGTTGATGTAAAAAATTTTGGGATTCGAGAAGTGGGCCCGAGGCTTAGATTTTGCCAATTTCAAGATTTTCGCTATTTTTCGATTGTTTTTTATTGGGTATAGTTTCATTGGCATATTGAGACATTCGTTGTGGTTTTGATCAGATTCAACGCGCAAAGAGGTCGATATGAGAGGCAAGGGCATAGCGAGCTTGGATTTTGGATCGCTTGAGGTGAGTAATGATAGTAAATAGGGGTGTTCATCGGGCGGATTGGGCGGCTTTTACTCTTAACGGTTATCGGCTTTTAAATGTATTAATCCGTTAGCCACCCGATAAGATGTCGGGCGGATTGGTATCGGGTTAGCTCTTATAGGGCGGTTAATGGGCAGTTTATCGGCCTAACATACATGTTCACTAAATATCTCTTATAATCCTCGTCTTAGAAATAATGAATTGCCATAAAAAATAATATTTTAGAGGCAATATGATGTAGCTAATGAAAAAATCGCCATCAGCATGTAGATTATAAAATAGATAAATTCACAACTAGTTCAGTATCGAGAAAAATAAAACAGAACTTATCTTCTGTTAGAGGCCACACTACATGTGTACTCATAAGCTTCGGATATAACCAAAAAAATCTGTCGCGCAAATTTCCATTCAGCTCCCACAATAAACTTTTGAAAACTGAAGTGCTCTGGTAAATTCTACTCTCTACACTCCTCTTCTATAAATAACTATCGTTCTCCATTTTCCACAAGCAATCATCCAAAATGCACAAATTTTGTTTCATGGGGTGTCGTTCCTCTAGTCATAACCAACCTTTCAATTCTTCTTTTTCCATGACACACATAGAACCATATATGTATTAGACAACTCAATTCTATCACTAAATTTTATATATATATATATATATATATATATATATATATACATATACATATATATATATACATATATATATATATATATATGTATATATAGATATATATATATATATATATAGATATATATATATATATACATATATGTATATGTATTCTTAATTTTATATATATATTTATGTATATATATATATATGTATATGTATATATATATATAGACAACTCAATTCTATCACTAAATTTTATATATATATATATATATATATATATATATATATATATATATATATATATATATATATACATATATATATATATATATATACATATATATATATATATACATATATATATATATATATATATATATATATATACATATATATATATATATATGTATATATATATATATATATGTATATGTATTCTTAACGGGTTAACGGATTAGCCGTTAAGAAAATTGAATAATCCATCCCTAAACCGATAAGCCGTTAATAAAAAAAATTCAATCCGTTCCCCATCCATTAAGCCGTTAAGCTTCGGTTTGAATCGGTTTTCGGTTTCGGATCTGTTTTGAACACCCCTAATAGTAAATGATGTCCTGAGGGTTTGAAACCCGGGATCTGCACAACATAGTGCTTTATGAGGTGAAACACACGCTTAATGATGAGCGCAGAGTTATTTATTACAGGAATTTTGACTTGGTCTATCCCGATTGATATTTTTACCGCGTATTTCAATGAGATGTGTCTATTATCAACATGATTTGGGCTTATCGCCATATTTTAGGATTCTTGTCGATTACTTGAGTCCTTCATGGATTTTTATCACTGTTTCCTCACTATTTGATAAACTATTTGAACTCAGTCCTGTTAATTAATACTATTTTAAAAACTCAGCTACTTTTAATTGAACTCTTAAATCTAAATGATATTTCCAATGTTGTTTGGGCTGAGCACTACTATTTTATTAATGCCCGAGGGGCTTATGATGTTTACTGGATTGAGTGAGGCTGAGGGCCTGATATACATTTATATGCCACGAGGTCGCTTGAGTGATATGAGAAGGCTTTCAAGACTTGAGCGATGTGATAAGGCTTTCAGGCCTTGAGTGATGTGAGAAGGCTTTCAGGCCTTGAGTGTGATATGAGAAGGCTTTCAGGCCTTGAATGTGATGTGAGAAGGCTTTCAAGCCTTATGTTGATATAGCGCTTGGGCTGTAAGGGGCCCCTCCGGAGTCTGCATACCCACAATGATCGCGGGTACCCATATGATCTAATACTGAGCCCGTGGGGCTAATACTATGTTGAGTGACTAGTACTGAGTCCGAGGGGCTGATACTATGTTGAGTGACTGATGCTGAGCCCGAGGGGCTGATACTATGCTAAGAGATTGATACTAGGCCTGAGGGGCAGATTACTTCTCTCTATTTACTTGTTGTTTCACCTATTTACCTGTTTTTAATAAGGAGATTTCGTTTGATTCTTTACGGTTTTACTGCTTAAAGTGATTTACTGCCTGGTATAGAATTGCCTTGTGAATTTATGTGTTTTCATACCTTCGGTTATTATTTATTATTATTACTCACTAGGTCGGAGTACTCACATTACTCCATGCACCATGTGTGCAGGTTCAGGCATAGCAAAGTCCGCACCTAAGTGTTGATTCCTTCCAAACCAGGTAGCGATTTGGAGTTTCAAGGTAGCTGTTGACGTTTGGAGCCCCTTGACTCCCCAATCTTATCTCATATATATTTTTTCCAGACTATTGTATCGGGTATTTTATTTTGAAGACTTATAGCAAACTTTGTAGAAGCTCATGACTTGTGACACCCCTATTTGGACTCTGTCGGGATGGTATTCTTTGCTACTATAGCTATTTCCGTACTGATAAATGTGTCACATTTTTTTGGATTTGTTAATGTTAATTATATGTTAACGGAGGTGTTTTGCGTTGTTATGGCTGGCCTTGTCTTCACGAGAGGCGCCACCATGAGCGGGTATGGGTTTATGGTCGTGACATAGTCAGTGTCTTGGGGTTGCAGAAAGACTGTGACCATTTCAGTTTCGTCCATTAGAGGCTTTACCCTGGCACCTTGCTCACGCCATCTGACAGCATATTCGTGGAAGCTTTCGGCGGTTTTCTTTTTCAAATTGGACAAGGAGTTTCTGTCGGAAGCGATGTCCACATTATATTGGAGCTGGCGGACAAAAGCTCGAGCTATATTGTCCTACACGAGCCAATGAGTAATTTCTTGATCCGTATACCACTCACGCGATTCAGGTGAGACTTTCCCCAAAATAGGCCATTATTTTCCTACAACACCCCTCAGCTGGTTATAATCGTTTTAGATGAGCGAAGGGGTCTCCATGCCCGTCGTACTTTTTAAATTTTGGCATCTTGAAGCCAACTTGCAAGTGGACATGGGGAAACATACAGAGGTTAAGTTTGAGATACTTTTTTGGCCACTCAGACCTTGCATGTGTTTCAAGCTTTGTTCCAGGCTCTTTATATTCCGAGTAATTTCCTCTTGCTTGGGATTTTTAACAACATTTTCTTGCTTCACCGAGAGATCATATCGCGGAGGTTGAGTGAAAGATACAAGGTCACATATGTTATATCCGATTGAAGCTGTGGACCTTGAAAGGTGAACATTGGAGGTGGTACCCTTGGAGCCGGTGCCTGGGGGCGAACCGCAGAAGGCATGTTAAGATCCTTAGAGGGCATTGGAGGGTGCCCACATGGGATGAGCGGGTTAGGCACAGGGATATTGGTAACTTCACCTGACATGGGGATCAATTTAGGGGATTCAGGGATTGCACTTGGCGGTTCCCTACCATTAGACCAGGCATCCCACATTTTCCATATGCGAAATTGCAACATCTTATTTTCTTCAACAGTTGATGATTCTAGCTGTAGAATAGCTGATGTCCGTCTATCAGCAGGACCTATGATTGGAAGATTAATTGCGGATGCCATATGTTCCTTTGGATCTTGTGAAGGAGGGAAGGCTAGAATACCAATAAAACCAATCACCAAAACCTGTCTAGTTTGCACATCCAACAACCTTATTAGTTTTGAAACATTTAACATATAGAAAATCGGACGTTACTATGCAATGCACCTAGCCGTTAAACGCTTCTACCATATGTTTGAACGGTTGCATGTTTCATCCCGACCTTAACTAACTCTTTTAGTATGGACCTCTTTTCTTTATCTTTGTTTCTCTCTAATTCCTCTTGTTTTTTGTTTTGTTTTTATCGCTCTTTTATTTTTTGGTTTTTCTTTTTCTCTGTTTGTTTGTCACTCTTTTATTTCCTGTCGCTTTTTTTCTCTTTTTTTTCACCAATTTTCTTTTCTCTTTTACACTCAATTTTCTTTCTCTTTTCTTTTTCAAGTTTATTTTTCACTCAATTTAGTTTATAGCTATGATCGAATCCGATGAAGTTTTCCTACGTATCATGACCTTGCATGAATCAGATTTTGCGTGGTTCGGGAAGATCGAGAATAGAGTAAATAAATTAACTCCCTTTTTTGGAATTATTGAAAGAAATGCTTTAAAAGAAGAAAGTAAGTATATATTTTTTTTAGTTTTTTTTGTTTTGATTTTGATTTTGTTTTTGAAAGAAAGATTTTAAAGGAAGGAAGAAAATATTTTTTGAATTTTTTTATATCAATTGTTTTTGAATTTTTTTTGAAGAAAGGCTTTTATAGAAGCAAAAAGTAATATTTTTTTTTGAATGAAAGACTTAGAAAAGAATTAATTTCCCTTTTATTTAAATTTGGAAATTTTAAAAGTAAATTTTTGTTTTTGAATTTTCATTTGTTTTACCTTTTTTAAAAGAAAAAAGAAAATAGTTTTTGAATTTGGGATGTTGCCTCTTAGTTTTGAAAGAAGGACTTTTAAGAAAATATTTTGGATATCTAAGTTTTTCTTTATTTACAAAAGTACTTCTAAAAAAAGCAAAAAAATATTTTGGGACTTCAATTTTTAATCTTTTTTTTGACATTTACGAGAGAAGACTTTTAAATAAGTAAAACAAAAAAAAATTCTAATTTTTTTAATTTGTGGTAAAAAAATAAAGAAAATCCGTATTTTGGATTGTAAAGTTTTTGATCTTTTTTCTTTTTATTTTTTTTTTCCATATGAAAGACTTCAGAAAGAAGGAAACTACTTTTTTGAGTTTTAAAAAAACTCCTTCTCTTTTTTTTTTTGAAATTTTCTAAGAAAAGCTTTATAAAGAAGGAACTAATGTAAAATATTTTTTTTGGAATTTTTTAAAGATTGAGGTCAGAATCGATGGGATTTGCCTACGTATCTCACATCTGGTGAGAATAAGACCCGTATAGTTTGACCAATTTTGACGGAATAGGAAAAATATGGCACTTGAAAATTTTGGCTCATTTAGAAATAACTTTTTCTTTTTTTAAAAAAATTTCGGCAGAATTTCAGAATTTTCTAAATACCTACCTCTCACTTTTTTTATTTTCTTTTTTTTCTTTTTTTTTCTTTTTTCTTTTTTTTTTTTAATTTTATTTTTCTATTCTAGAGGCCGGTCAACATGAAAGTCAAAACAAACAGATATGCAAGTAGCACGAAAGATGCATCAGGATGATCTTTTTAATTTGGGTCTAGACGGACCTAACCCCTGTGTTGAGTCCCCAAATTCAGATGCATGTGATGCAAACAAATGTTCCTACTAGGATCCGGCATTAGGCTATATTATTCTAGGTTTAAAAACCTAAGTTTATTTCTTCTAGACCTGGCTTACCCGAGCGGACGGCTCGAGCCGAGGGGGGCAGCGTACTGGAAATACAGAAGCTTCACAGGCTTTGCAACTTATCCGAACCTCGTTCTAAATTTGGGATATGAATCTGATAGAAATGAAGTCACACGAAGTGTACACTTCCCAGATGATATAGAAGACTCAGAGAGAGGAGGGTTTCTTGGCAATTTATATACAGTCCAAACCATATCAAAGTGGTAAAACGCGGCAATTAGCATATTAGGCTCAACATGTAAAAGTTAGATAAAACAATCCAACTATAACAGTTTCTAAGCTCGAATTCTTAGACCCAGAACCGAAGTTCTGGGTTTGGTTCCCCAGCAGAGTCGCCGGAGCTGTCACACCTCCTTTTTACACACCCGAAAGGGAAGTATAAGGGAGTTTTTCCAATTAAAATGACATTATTCGAAATGGGATTACTTTATTTATTTCTTAGAGTCGCCATTTGGAATATTTTAATTGGTGTTCTAAGTCACCGGTTTATTTTGAAATCCCAAATAGAGGAAATTCGACTTTTCTTTTGAAGTTTGCGAACTAGAAATTCTAAGTAAGGAATTATGTTAACCCGGGAGAAGGTGTTAGGAATTTTCAGGTTCCGTGGTTCTAGCATGGTCGCTTAACTATTATTATTGGCCTAATTATCTGATTTTTTATACGTTTTAAACATATTGTGCATTTTTAACTTTTAGACGCTTTTAATATTTCGGAGAAATCCAAGGTTATTTAAAACACATCGTAAGCCACGCTACATGAAATGCACCTACGGTTCATGACACGTTCTATTTAACCTTATTGGAAATTAGAATCGGATCACATGAAATATACATCCGGATTAAAATTTATGTGTCATGATTTTGCAAAGGAATCATAGAGTAGAATTAGCTGCATTTTAATTATTGACACAGGGTCAGCTAGTTTACCTCCTCTTTCACTAAAAGATTAATCAAAAGTAGATGCTAAATGTACTCACTAAAATAAGATACTTTTATACGTCCTGCGATAATCTAAGCATTAATTCGGCGAGTTACCTTCATTGATGGATAAGAAACGGAAGATGCTGTTGAAAGGGAAATAATTAGGAAGAGAAATACAAGAAAACATATATTGTACTACTTTACTTTAGGAGTATTGAACAAAGTAAACAAGAGCTGAGTTATTACATTCCAATTCAAGCAATAATTTTTCGCTATTAGATCACTATATTAACATGCTACTACAACAACTAACAACATAAGCACATTAACAACAAAATCAAAATACATGGCGTGACTATTAAAAATAAACTTATAAGAGAAATCAAACAAATAACTCAAGTGTTCATGACACAAATTCTAAAAATCGAAAGAAGAATGAACTTTAAAGTTTGACCTCTAACGAATAGCAACTGCAATAGATTAAAACGTCAACTGGAATTACAATGAAGAAGACGATGTCCAAGACTAGAACATGAGCAAAATCTTCCGACCAGAATCGCGCCGAGCTTGGCAACCTCGAATGGAACTCGTCTCAGATGGAAATCTCAAGAATGGTTTCATGGGGGTTGTAGGTGGGTCTGAAGCTAATTTTCAGGGTTGTTTCTGCTGGTTTTTGCTGAAGTTTTTACATGACAAAAATGGAGGAAAGACTATGGAGGAAGACGAGTAAAATCATCTGAGTTTGAGCTGCTACTACTCAAAGAAAAGGATCTGTTGGTGGTTTGGTCTCTATGGTGAAGATGGTCGTTTGGATTCCGGCGAGCCGCTGCTACTGATTTTGTTGGAGGCTCTGTGTATTATGCTGAAGATGATGCAGGGGTGCTGAGATGAAGAAACGGCAGAAGCTTTCTTCTTCAGCACGATTGAGATATGGGAGATGGGAGCTTGGGGAAATGGCTGCCTCTTCGTGTGCGTACTAGAAGGTGCTGAAACGTTTAGATATGTGAGGGTTCGAGTGTTTGTTCAGTCGTTCATGAAGAAGAAAAGACTTAGCTTCTTTTTTTGTGTAGCTCCCCCAACAGAAACGGCGCCAGTATGTAGGTTTTAGGCGTTAGGCACCCTGAGAATTATGGGCTTAGGAATTATGGACTAGGTCCAAAAATTAAGCCTAAAAATTAATTTTTCGAGCCCAAGCTTTATTTTTTCCTGCGAACGAGATTAAAAATGATCTCATTTATTAATTAGTCCCACTTAAGAAAATAACTATTAAAATAAAACTAACCGTTAAATAAATTACTTTTTTATTTTTCAAGATTAAAATGACTACAAAACATTAATGGAACAATTTTTGTAATTTTCATTTTTCTTGAAATAAAATAAAAGAAAAGAGTAAAAATTAGTTGAAATAGCTATATTAGACCTAAATTAAATATTTACGTGGTAAAATATAAAAAATCTTGGGAAGGGTCAAAAATCACATGTCTACACAAACTACTTTCCTTAAGAATTTTTCATATAAAGGGATATAAATGAATTTCCCTTAAACAAATAAAGGAATTTGTTTACCATATAAAAGAATTTTTAGGAATTTGTTTAAAAGGGATTCTATGGGTCGGGTATGGGAACAAGAGGAGGTTCCTTTTGATTAAAGTTGTTTGGGCGTAATGTTTTTATTTTGGCTTAAAAAGGAATTATGTTATCACAAAGATGCCAAATATACCACTCTTTGGCTTAAGTAACCTTTTGAGTGAAATAAGAAAACAGCATGTGATTGTTCTAATACAAAAGGAAAAATAATTTCATTCACTTATTTCTAGTAATTCAATGATCGTTCAGGTAACAAATCCTTCCAGACAAGGTGGGAAGAATGCAGCTTTGTAGTGTGATCAACTCTTCAACCCCGACCCCCCATACTCGGCCCATAATGCAAATTTGGTGGATCATCGGCTCCAACCCGGCTCGTAATGCCCAGTTGGTGGAATGTCTCGGGCCACCAACCCTGCCCTAATGCACATTTGGCGGAACATCTTGATGAAGATATGAGATTAGCTCGATTGGAATGAGAGAAGAGAAATGAACCAGAAGGTTCTAGAACAGAGGCTCCATAAGAGAGAAAATTGAGCTGAATATATTTTCTCAAATCATACTGAATACAATGACATGTGGCTAGTATATATACACTACAACTACTAGCTCAGCTAACTAATTTTACTATTTTTGTTAATTCTTCAACACCTAATCCCGTACTTAGTTATAACTAACTTCCTAACTAGTCCTATTAACTCACATGTTATGCCTCTGTTTAATATTCCCCCTCAAGCTAGATGGTGCAAATAGATTGATCACTCTTAGCTTGCTTATTAAGTACTCGTGCTATGATCTCCCAGTGCCTTTGTAAACAAATTTGCTTCTTGGTCCTTGGACATCAGATACTTTATTTTGACAATACCTTGATGAATCCTTTCTCTAATAAAGTGCAGGTCTATCTTTATGTGTTTTCTACGCTCATGAAATATGGAATTTGCAGCAACCTGAATTGATGCTTTACTATCACAATATAGCTTCGCTGGCAATTCAACTTCTGCACCTAGTTCTTTACAAAGTCTTATTAGCCATAAGATTTCTGCAACTCTTGCTGCCATGCTTCTGTATCAGCCTCTACTGAGCTTCTTGAGATTGTGCATTGCTTCTTGCATTTTCATGACATAGAGAGTTTCCCAGTTTCATCACATATCATGTTACTGATCTCCTAGAGACTGGACATGATGTCCAATCAACATCACAAAATGATGTAAGCTTTATGGATTGTTTAGAGCTCATTAATAAGCCCAATGCTGAAGTACCTTTGATATATCTAACAACCCTTATTGTTGCTTCCTTGTGAGATTTCTTTGGACAATGCATGAGCTGATTTAGTAGATGAACTGCATAACATATGTCTGGTCTAGTCATGGTAAGGTACAATAGCTTCCCAAGTAACCTTTGATATGGTCCCGAGTTTGCTAACTTCTCATCTTCTTTCTAGTTTATATGTTGATCATACTCCACAGTAGTAAATCTCTAATTGTATTCCATTGGTGTGGTCACTGGCTTTGACCCTGCTAATCCAAGTTCAACAATTAATTCCATTGCAAACTTCCTTTGATTCATTAGTATTCCTTCTTTGGACCTTCCTATCTCAATCCCAAGGAATAACTTCAATTCCCTCAAGTCTTTGATTTTGAAATTGCATTATATTATGGCTTTTGCCTCAAAGATCTGCCCTTGATCATTTCCCAGTTATGAGAAGACCATCTACATACCCTAAGATGATTACTAGCTTTCTCCTTTGCTTCTTTATGAAAAAAGAATAATCAAAGTGACTCTGCACAAAACCTGAACTTAGTAGTGCCTCAATTAGTTTTAGATTTCACTGTCTTGAAGATTGTTTTAGGCCATAGAGGGATTTGTGCAGCCTCCACTAGCTGAAAAATCCTTGTGGCAAACACATATAGATCTTCAATGAGGTCTCCTTACAAAAAAGCATTATAAACATCCATTTGAGGCAAGTTCCAGTTGTTTGCTACTGCCAAGGCTAGGACCACTCTTACTGTCACCATATTGACTACATGAGAGAATGTTTCCTGGTAATGTATGTCGCATCCCGTTCAGTTGTGAAAGCAAGTTTTGATGTGTGACAACTCTTTTAATTGGGTACTAAGAGAAGAGCCACCACCTAATGATTTTTAAAGTGCATTAGGGCTCCTTTTATCAAATGACTCTATTTGACTAGTCAATGCCACCAAAGATCGGGTAAGGGCTCAAATTACCTCAAAGAGAAGGCGTTAAACATTATTCGAGGTCCACAACTGTGGTTCCCGGCCAAATTATAAACTATATGGATTATGTAATTAGGATAAGTGGTCAAACAAAGAGGGGTTAGAAGTTGAAAATACTTATTATAACAAATCTCAATATGACTACAAGGATATAATTACATCAATCTATATTAAACGACTAAACGTAGATAACAGGTACATCAAAGGAAGAAGGGAGAGGGAGGGGGGTCCTAAGTTTTTTAGCCTAAAAGCCTTATGCAACATAAATAATACTTCACAACTCCCTTGAGGTAAGGGTTGCTCATATTATTAAGCGAGCTCAGATTATCAGCTCCTGCTACCTAATTACTTCATTGAAGTTATTTACTTAAAGGCGCTCTCAATTCTAAGGTATGTCCTATGCGTGCATTACCTATTCCATGCCTATCGTCCAAGAGGCTTTGGATCTACTATTTAGGTGGTTCTAGACTTTACTTATGGTGCTCAAAATAATAAAACTAGGCGATATTTAATGCAGGTAGGGCTGCACATAATAGTAATGTGAGGCTCAAGTTAGCCTCCACACATAAGCACAAAAGCACACAATCAAATACAAATTTTTCAAGTTATGCAATGCGCATTGTTAATCGTTAAGTCTTATATGTAGGAACTCAATATGATTCTAACTTCGAGTATTTAGCAGCATTCACGTCTTATAGGTAGGAACTCAATATGATTCTGACTTCCAGCATTTAGCAGCATTCACGCAAATTAGAACATTGGAAGTCCTATAGGCATGATTACTAAGTGATTCTAGATTTCAATATTATGTAGGCAGTGGTGTAATTTCTAGACTAACGTACAGGCAGTTGAGCGGTGCAAGTCCTATATACATGATATCTAATCGTTTGCATAAATAGGCAGGGGAATTATTTTAAAAACACAAGATTAGTAGCGACAATAAACATCCTACGGGCAGGATTTCTAACAATTGACAATTAGACTTGATTTTATAACACTTTATCCCTATATGCATGCTATCTAAGTAAGGAAGTACAAAAGCAGCATAAAGCAGTTGATTAATTAGTTAAGAGCCTATAGTCATGGTATCTAGGTAAGAAAAGGTATTGCATCGTTGTATCCTATAGGCATATTATCTAAGAGCATTGGATAGTAGACATGGAAACCAGTGTAGTATATTTTGAAAACTGAAGTGAAGTGTGTGCGTGATTCTTATAGGCATGCTCTCTATTAGTGTACAACTTATTAAACTAGATAACATATAAGGCATGTTGAACGAAATGGAAAATGGACCACATGGACACTATAGGCATGCTTTCTACCCTTTTATGCGTGCATTAGAATATACTTTTTTCCCCCGATTTCACTAGCACCCCAATTATTCGTTATTTCAAATTACAACACCAAAATGGAATAATACGAACTTAGGGTGACAGAAACACAGACTGAAACAAATACATGTGCTATCAAACAGTATAGACCCACAAAACAATAGCCCAGTGAATTTCTGAGTCTTTAGCAACCTCATCAACCATCAGACCCAAATCTCATGCTCCCAAGGGAAGTATAATCTTCCCAGGTCGAACAACACATATAGCCCAACATCAGGCGCAGCGAATAATTTACTTGGCCAAGTGGATGCAAAACTTAACCATACGGGTGCCAAACCATTCATGGAATTGATTATCAAATTTTCACACTTAACTCCTAAAGTTGTAACTAACAACAGTTCTTGCCAAAACACACATACAAGAATATAGGAAATACAAAAAAGTTCACAAGGCAGATTCATGCTTGTATTTTCAGAAAAAAAAAACCAAAGTAACATGATTGACCATCATAGGATAATGGACTATTCCAAAAGAGTTTCAAACGTGAACTCATTCAGAATAATCCTAAAAGAATATTAGACAGATTTAAACATGAAAATCTAGTAGAGTTATAGGCAAGAACAAGTAGAGTATAGCCTTCACATGAGAGTTTTAACATGAAAGATTAGTGAAGACAACATAAAAAAACATGTTCATGATCGAGCAATTACTTAGTTGAGAGTGACAAAACATTAACATGTTGAGTATCAGTTACAATGCCAGAAAGCTTATAGTAAACAAAAAAATGTCAACTTCACATCAATCAAACCTTACACTAGTTGGCCACTCATAGGATAAAATACTCTAAAGGTCTCAACTAATACTGAGGAACACATGATTGAGCAAGTCAAAACACAATAGAGATATGTAGATATCATGGGAACATGTCATAGCTTATCAGTAGAACTCCAAAAACATAAAGGTTGGGCATAAATTTCTCAACAGGGATAAGAACACATTCTAGGTACGAGCTGGATATTCATAATAATACAAGACAAGGCAAGAAACAAAACTCAGAATAAGGAACAATAATACACATTCGAGCACATACATTAGCGGATAGGCTTAAGAAGGCAGAACCAAAGCAATAAATAGGCAAGTTAAACTACTAGAAGGCATAGAGCCTCAAGATGATCTTGAAAACATATAATGGCATGTTGATTCATACAAACTCTCACAGACATAGACGTGCAGAGCAAGAATATTAATGGAAATAAATAAAATTGCAAGAGTTATAGTTGCACCACCAGTTGTAGAAGAACAAGTAAAAAAGAGAAGTAATTTAAGAAACACTTCAGTGTTAATAGCAAAATGAATAGTAGAGCCCATGAATCTCAGTGCATCAGAGTTCCCAAGGGTTTCGAATGAACCCCGAACAATGCTCACATTAAGAAATGTTTGAGAATTGAATTTCGATGGTCATGGATTCCAGCAAGCCAAAATATGGACCCTCAAAATAGTATAAGACAAGAAATAATAGGAGAATAATTGTAGTTTTAGCGATTAGTCTCTAAAAGTGATTTACGATATGGGTGTTTATCGTGGTAGAAGCTAAAGAAAAAACATGAAAAGCAATCAATTAAGCACAACTAAGGAAGGAAAATATCTCATGCAAATCAAATTCAACAAAGGAGGTGGAGAGTCTCAAACCTTAATTAGGGTCCAACCGTCCAAAAATGAAACCAAGAGTGAAAATCGCTCTTTATTGAGCGTATTTAGCCTAAATCAAATATTCAAATCATTCCAGTCTAATCTCAGAAGTGATTCTTGATAAACTTAGGCAAGTACCTGATTAACACCATAGACGGATGACCAATAATGAGTGGACATTAATAAGTAAGTATATTGTAGGTGGATTCTATCTTTGGGTTGGAATCAGAGAAAAAATGCAGTGGCAGCCAGGATTTCTTAGAGAAGGAGAGGATGAGAGGGTTTAGTGGCGGCTGGTCGAGAGAAATAGTCAAGGGTTCGGGTGAGGAGTTATAAGGAAAGGAGGAACTGTTATTATGTTGATCATCTGAGATCAACGGCCGTGATTAAAGGGAACTGGGACGGGCCATAAGACTAGTCTCGACCGGGTTAGGCTAAACATTCGTCTGGTCTAGGTTGCTGAAGGCAAAATGAAATAGGCCAAATTTTTTGGGCATGCTTTTGGCCTGAAATTGATATTAAAGATGGGCCATAATTCAAATGCACAAAAATGTATCAAAAATAATTTATGAAAAGCAATTAACAAATGGTAAAATATTATTTATGTAATAAAACGATTTAAAATAATAGTCTAACATTTAAAAATATAAAGAATGATATTTTTAGCACAAATAATATAATAAAATATAATTATGCACATCATATAGGCTATTACTGAAAAATTATGTAAATAGCTTAAAATACAAATATAATTATAAAAAATAAAGTAAAATTTTCTGAAACCTATATATGGATAAAAATAATAATATTTGGATGATTAAATCATCAAAAAATAATTTAAAGATGTGTTAATAAATATTTAAGTAATTTATATGCGAGGAAATCAATTCTAAAGCTTTAAAAATTATGAAAATTATAGAAAATGCTCATATGACTCTTGTTGACTAAATAGTGATGCAAAATGATATTTTGGAAGTATATATATACTGTTTGAAAATAATAAAGGAAAAATTGGATATCAACAGTTTCCCTCTTTACCTGAGAATGATGAAAGAGTTGTCGGATAAAGAAAATGATGACCAATTTATCCGAAATGACTGATGAATGATGTATATAGAAAAAATGGGGGTCGAACCCTGGTTTTTGAGTTACGTACATATTCCTTGTTTTATGGAATCATGTCGTGTGTAGTTCTGGATCCAACATCGAACAAAACCAATGGAGTTATTACAGAAGGGTTGTTTGTATCGAAAAGGTTCTTTTTGGGCAAGATAGTGACATAAGTAACGAATACTTAGGTAGGGTCATGAATGTAAATTTGGATGTTACGGGGTGTGTCAGAAGGCGGATATTTAAATGGTTATAGAGTAAGAGTAGTCAATTACTGCTTGTCGGTTATGTTTGAGGTAGTCAAATGATGTGATTATCGTGAACGAAAACCGCAGCGACGATCGCTTCTATTTATAGAATGGTTACCACCCGAGTTACCTACAAAACTTAAAACATGGTGCATGTGAATATATGTGGTTTATTGCAAAAATTTAAACATGATGCAAATTCCCTTTGAGCCATGAAGGTTGTCTTTGGACGATGAGGATGATGTCCTTAGACCATGACATCCCAGGCCATAAAGCGTATGATAAGGGATTCGCATGCTATGAAATAGTGTCGTTGGTCTATGAGGATGACGCCTCTGGACTACGACGTCTTTGAATAATGATGTGCAGTTTCGAGGGATCCTCAAGTCATGGAATGGTGTCTTCGGGCTATGAGGATGGTGCCTTCGGACTATGATGCTTTCGAACAATGTGGCGATGTTTCAGCCCATGAAAATGCAAATATATGGTGATATTGATCGTTTGATGGAGGAAACAGGTGATGCTTAATCATATGCGAGGATGAGACAAGACTAGTCTTAGTCTTGTATGAGATAAGGGCAGTGCTTAGCCCTATACGAAAAAAGGCGGCGGTGCTTCGTCTTTTGCAGTGTAGTAGAGACAATATTTAATCTCTCACAAAGAGAGGCAATATTTCGCCTTATTCATCAATGGAGGCAATGCTTAGCCTCATACAAGGAATGGCGACGTTGCTTTGTCTCACACAAAGAAAGGTAGTGTTTAGCCTTATGCAAGGTGAGAGTAGTGCCTATTCCTATTCAAGGAGTAGACTCTACTTAGTCTCATGCAGAAAAGGCAGTGCTTGACCTTATGCAATAATGTAGGCAACTCTTAGCCTCATGCAATGGATGGAAACAATATTTAGTCTCACGCAAAGGAAAGGCAATGCCTTAACCTTATGTGATAATTGAGAAAATGCTTAGTCTCATGCAAAGAAAGGTAGTGTTTAGTGTTACGCAGTAATGGAGGAAATGCTTAGTCTTATGCAAGGAATGGTGATAGTGCTTAGTCTCATGCAAAGAAAGGCAGTATTTAGCTTTATGCAGTAATAGAGGTAGTGCCTAGCCTCGTGCAAAGAATAAGACAATGTTTAGTCTCATGCAAAGAAGTCAATGTTTGGCCTTGTACGATAAAGAGGGTGGTGACTAGCCGTATCCAAGAAAAGCAATAAATATATGCAAGAGAGTATAGTATTTCTTAGCTTGATATGTTTGCATTTGGAAACTTTGTTGTTATGAAGATGGTAACTTTGTTGCATGTATGTATTTGTTTATATTCTAGTTATGTTCATTGTGCCTGCATTTAAAGAAATATTGTGAGTTTTGCGGGGGACAGTTGGTTCGTGCTCTCGATTTCCTTGCTTTGCCTTTTGCCTTGAGACTCTACTTGAGTTACCCTAGGTAACCTCTGGCTGCTGTAGAAAGAAATTCTTTCAAAAAAAAAATGCATGTATTTGACAAATTATTCTTTTTCATAAATGTAGTTATTTAAAATATGTGATAATGCACGAGATCAAATAATTTAGATGAACCGGTGATTATGATGCATTTTGAGACATTGTAACTTCATTACTTTAGATTTTTGAGGGTCCTCCTCAAAATTCTATCCCAGTTTAAATGCATACTTCTGGAAACACATTCCTTGGCTGTTCCAAACGTGATAAAATCGGGCAAACTCGAGAGCTTGCCCTAGTTTCTGATCATGGAGAAATGAAGATTTTATTATGATGTGACCGAACCCACATGGCTGCCTACGTATCCCCTCTTAAACGGGAATCAGGTCAAGCGTAGTTCAGTTACATCAAATAGAAAATGCAAACAATATTTAACATAGTATCTCTTAACTGTGTTTGAATTGATAGGTTTCAACAAAATCTCTCTGTCTATTTCTTCAAGTACAAGTGCTCCTCCTGTCAATACCTGATGGACCATATATGGTCACTGCTAGATGGGTAAGAATGTCCCCTTGGATTCATCCTGGTGGGGGAAGATTCACTTTAGCACCAATTACCCCGGTGAGAATTGCCTTGACTTGACCTTTTGTTGACATTTTATTCTGGTAAAGTTGACCGTGACATACGACATTAATTCCTTTTCCATCAATGAGAGTTAATTGTTCACACCACCCATTCTGCATCGTTGAGCTCAACTTCTTATATGATTCTTAAAGAAGGAATTTTCACTTCGGCGGGAATAACGACTTCAGTACTATAAACCAATAGGTAGGAAGTTGCCCTAGTTGATGTGCGAACTTTGGTACGATACCCAAGTAAAGAAAATGACAACCTCCTCAATATTTTCTTGATGTTCTTGTTGGCGGCTTCTACTTCTCCATTCATTTATAACCTGTATGTTGTGGAGTTCCAGTACTTGATCTTGAATGTTTCACACATAACTTTCATCAAATCTCTATTAAGATTGGAGGCATTGTCAGTAATGATTGACTCCGGTACTCCAAATCGACAAACAATGTGGTCTCGAACAAAACCCGCTACAACCTTCTTAGTTGCATTTTATGAAGTAGTCGATAGCCACCAGAATGAACCTATGCAAGTTTGAAGCAGCAGGTTTGATTGGTCCGAAGACATCTGTACCTCAAGTAGAGAAAGGCCAGGGTTAACTTGTTGCATTGAGTTCATTGGGTGGTACTCATATCATGTCAGCATGTATCCGACACTAGTGACACTTCTGAACATACTTGATGCAGTCTGTTTCCATAATCATCCACAAATACCCTGCTATTACTATTTTCTAGGCTAAAGCAAAACGATTCATGTGGGATCCATAGGTTCCGACATGTACTTCCTCAAGTAATTTCGATGCCTCTTTAGCATCAACACACCGTAATAATCCTAGGTCAGAAGTCCTTTTATACATAATTCATACGTTTTGAAAGAAATGGTTGGCTAATCTTTGAAGAGTACGCTTCTGAGTATGCATAGTGTGCTCTGGATATTCTCCCTTTGCAAAGTATTCCTTGATGTTGTGGAACCACGAATTTCCATCAATCTCTTCTTCAACATGAGCACAATAAGCTGTCTGCTTATGAATTCTTATTAGGATAAGATCGATGAAATTCTTACCGGGGTGTTGTATCATGGAAGATAAACTCGCTAATGCATCTGCAAACTCATTCTGAATCCTCGATACATGTTTGAATTCTATCTTTTTGAACCTTTTGATCAGCTCTTGTACACAGTGTAAATGTGGCAATTTTTTGTGTTCTTCGTAGCCCATTCCCCTAGAACCTAGTGCACTAAAAGATCTGAATCTCTGGTTAACAGAAGCTGCTAAACGTTCATGTAAATAGTCAATCTGAGTCCTAGGATGCAAGCCTCATATTCCGCCATATTGTTGGTGCATGGAAACCTGAGTTTTGCAGATATCGAAAAGTGTTGACCAGTTTCTGACACTAGCATAGCTCTGATGCCTACTCCTTTGAAGTTTGTTGCTCTGTCAAAGAACATCCTCCTACCATCATACGCCTTAGTGATATCTTCTCCTACAAATGACACCTCCTCATCAGGAAAATACGTTCTCAATGGTTTGTGTTCTCCGTCTACATGATTTTTTTTCCAAATAATCCGCCAATGCTTGCCCTTTGACTGCCTTTTGAGTTACATAGAGGATGTCAAACTTACTCAGCAATAGTTGCCATGGTGAACACCTAATCTTTTTATCATATTTAAATTTTTACTCACTTTTTATTATTTAAATAATTTTAAGTTTAATCTCTATATTATAGCTTTTATATCACCTTTTTATATATTTTATTTGACAAAATTAAAAATAACGCAAAAAGATTCATATTTTTTAGAGTATTAAATTTCGTTCCAATTTGCAAAAAAAAAAAGAAAACTCATAGAAATTACGTTTTTTCTTTTGACCATAGTAAGTTAGTGATTTTGAATTATTTTAAAATAATGTTTATATTAGAAGTAGATAATTGTTATTTTAATAATATGAGTAGTATTTTATTCCAAATTGGCTATACCTAAGACCTAGAGGGACACCCCTAGGAACAACAGCCATTTCTCTGGATTTGGAAAAAGGGGATTCTCATTTGAAAAACAAAAAAAGGACACTACAGAAAGAGGAGATATGGGGAGAAATTGAAAAAGTGATGCAGTCTCCTCCTTCGTCAAAAAAACCATCCATCCTTTCCTCTATTTTCGCCATGTATGGTCACCTTTAGCCACCAAAACTCGAGCAAAAATTTGCAGCAAGCTTAGCTGGAAAAATGCCCAAAAACCAACTCCGAAACAGTTGAATTGCTGCTGGAAAATCAGCCACAAATCAGCTAAAAAACTGCCTCCTTTTCACCATAAAATTACAGCCATAAACCCACTGAAACCCAGCTGAAATAGCTACGAAAACAGCCCAGAAAAGTGGGGAAAATCAGCTGCAAGACAGTTCCAAGATGCTTTCTCTTTTCCAGCCGAAAATCGCCTTAAATCAGCCCCAAATCGTTGCAAAAAAAAATGCAGCTGTTCGCCTCCCAAATCTGCCCTCAAAACCATCCTTAAACAAGCTGCAAATAATCTGTTCCAGCTGTGTAAATACCAGCAACATGAGCTCCAAAAATCAGCCCCAAACTTTGTTAAAGAACAACCATGAACGAAGCTCGAAATATCGCCAGAGCTATCATGAAATTCCATTCAAGTTAGAAGGTTTCCAGTCGAGGTTCTAGTTGCGTTTTCGGTCCCGAGGCTGTTATTTGATTTCAATTTTTCTAGCTCAAGGGTTATGGCTATTGTACAAAGCTTGGTTTGGAGTTTGTTAATATATTGAAGGAGGCTTTCCACCAGGAAAGGTGCGTTTTACTTTGCTAAAGTTCAAATGAATGAAATGCTTCTTCTTCAAATTATCAATTCATTATTTGCATAAAACTAACCCACCATTTTTAGTGTGTTAAAGTTCTTAGCGAGATCCTATAAAGTCTATTTGGTTGAAAGTCTTATTTGGTTTAAAGTTTAGCATGAGTTTCTGATTTTCCTTTTAATTTGCTAAGCTTTATTAGAGATAGATAATGGTAATATTCTACTATGGACAATATTCAGCTATGGCTGTAAAGTAAATAAAGGGGTAAAGTGACAAAATTAGTTATGTTATAAATAGTTGGGCCATAATGAAATGTGCTTGGTTTTGGTGCTTAGCACAAAAGACTTATATTACCCGGGATTTTTACCTATTCATACCATATAGCAAACCTTATTATAAAAAATGTTCATAATATAATATTTACCTGCCTATGTCCATAGTTTCTCTACAAAATCTATACCAAACCAAAAATAGATGAATTCTACCCTAAAAACGCGCCAAAATAGAAGGAATCAAATTTAGGTGATTCTTGTTAGAATAAGTGCCCAACGCTAGAGGGGGAGGGGGGTGAATAGGGTTTAACAAAAATCGCAGGAATAAAATCGAAGTAAATGCGGAAATAAAAAGAGTAAGGATGGAGCACACAAATTTATACTGGTTTACCACAACGTGTGGTTACGTCCAGTCTCCTGAGAGACTCTCTCAAGCTGCAACTAACTCCGTTAAGCTTAAAGGTGCTCAACAAACCAATACAACTTGAGAACTCGAGTCACACGAGCCTCAACAACGTTTGCTCGGAGATACCGCACTCCAAGACTTCAACCAAAGGAATGAAACCTTCCTTCTTACAACAACAAGGGATAGACTTCCCTTCAAGTGTATAGAAACACTTAGCACTCAAGAGCATGACTCTCTTATAGAGTAGATATGAGTAGACTTAAGAACGCTCAAGAACAAAACAATTTCTCCAAGATTTTGGCTCTCAAAAGCTATGAAATATGAATGAATTGAATGCAATGAAAGTATAATAGATTGTTGAAGAATTGTTATTGAAATGAGAGGTTTTGGGGTCTATTTATAGCCCTCAAGGATCAAGTAACCGTTGCTCAATAGTTAGACAAGAAGTTTGAATTAAAGGCATAATAATCGATTATCTTAACTGCATAATCGATTATCTTACTTCAACGTTCAAGAAACTAGTCGTTGGATGGCAACGGTAACTAGATAATCGATTATTCTCCAAAGGGTAATCGATTATTCAACCTCTCTGTAGTTTCAAGTTCGGGCTGGAAACACAGGATAATCGATTATCAGAAAATGATAATCGATTATCTGAAGGTGATAATCGATTATTTGGACTTTTTGTAAGTTGGGGTTATGCTACATTAGCAAGATAATCGATTATTGGAACATGATAATCGATTATTTAACCTTGAAAACTAACCCAAAAATCAAAGTGTTCCAAATCAAAAATCAAGTGTTGGAAAAGCTTGTTTATGGTATAAAAAGTGAAAACCAAGACTTAGTTCTTAAAAAACCAAGTCTCCAAGGTCATAAACGTCGCGTCACTTTGTCAAAGACGTTTTCCACGTGTTTACACGACGACCATAAATCAAATGATTTGGAATATGTTTAAATATGCCCAGAAGTGAAAACCAATGATAATATTTCAAAAAGCATTTTGGCTAAAATGAAAACGTCAAAAACCATGACGATGTCTAGCCGACGTCTAGCCAACGTCTAGTCGACGGTCAGATTTTTGGTTTGGGCATGGTCACAAAATTTTGGTCAACAAAAATATTTATGATATGCATGGTTTGATAAAATGATTTTAGAGAGATGCCAAGACTTGAATCCATTGTCGGATCAAGATCACAATGCAAATAACTCAATAATGTCTTCAATACATCTCTTTGTCTTGTTCTTGATTCTTCTCAACTTGGACTCTTCCTTGGTCCGTTAGCCATAATTCTCGCCTTGTTTGTTCAATGATATCTTCGTATTCACGACGATTTGGCATTTGTCAACTTTGCATCCACGTCGGTTTGTCATTCATCAAAACCTACAAAACGAACACGACTTTAGTTCAACGTCATTGATAGTGTGTTCCAACAATTTTTCCATTTTTGATAATGGCAGACCGAGGTGGGGATATGTATAGGTGTTTAAACGTTTGTGCTAAATACGTAATGAGTTCCCCCTCAATTTATGCATAGCCCTTTTCTTCCCCCTTTTGACATTAGCAAAATTTTTATTGATTAAGGGAATAAAGATGGAGTACATAATGGAAGCATTAATAAATTATTCAAAACATAAACTAAAGAGAAAGAGAGTCGAGCTTGAGCTCTAAAAGCTTCTAGGAGCTGTCGTCATCTCCGTCACTCGCCGTTGCTTCATCATCATCATCATCATCATCATCATCACCGTCACCGTCATCATCGATTTCCGGCATCTCGTCAACATCTTCCATACCCAAGTGCCCATATTGAGTGCCACTTGACTCTCCCGGAAAGCCGGCGGTGGCTTGAGTATAGGCGTTTGAAAAGCGGATTATCTGAATTTTTGTCAAAAAGCAGCATTTGCTGAACCACTGGATAATCGATTATGTCCTGTTTGCTAATCGATTTCTGTATTTTTCCCAAAACTGATGCTTTACAGAAGCCTGAGATAATCGATTATGTTGTTCTGGATAATCGATTATCCTAATTTTTGCACCAAATTTTTGCAGACGCAGAAGCATTGAATAATTGATTATGCTGGTCTGATAATCGATTATGTGCTTCTGAAATTCCAGAAAATTTCTAATGCAACTCAAAATGGTTTGAATTTGTTCCCCCTGACTTTGTGGCCATTTTGAGACCTGCAAAAAAGAGTTAGACGTCTCCGACGCTCAAGTTAGTGATAGTTCAAATAAAATATTTCACAAATGCACACATTAGATCATCGTGGAATCAAGTATTCCAAGTTCGCTACGAATGCGGAAAATGACTCTTTCTCTAAAGGTTTTGTGAAAATGTCGGCTAATTGATATTTTGTTTCCACAAACTCAATCTCGACATCACCTTTGAGAACATGATCTCTAATGAAATGATGCCTAATTTCAATGTGTTTCGTCCTTGAATGAAGAACGGGGTTCTTCGTCAAGCTTATGGTGCTAGTATTATCACACCGAAGAGGGATATGATCAATACTAAGGCCATAATCCAAGAGTTGTTGCTTCATCCAAAGGATTTAAGCACAACAACTCCCCGCGGCCACATATTCGGCCTCGGTGGTGGATAACGCAACACTTACTTGTTTCTTACTAAACCATGATACTAAGGAACTACCAAGTAAGTGGCATGTTCCACTTGTGCTTTTGCGGTCCAATTTGCAACCCGCAAAATCAGAGTTGGAATAACCAATGAGTTGGCATGAAGAACCTTTGGGATACCAAAGTCCTACATTCATAGTGCCAACAAGGTATTTCATTATCCGTTTTACCGCAGTTAAGTGCGATTCCTTCGGACAAGATTGATACCGAGCGCATAAACAAATGCTAAACATAATGTCTGGCCTACTTGCGGTAAGATAAAGAAGGGATCCGATCATACCTCGATACTTCTTTACATCTACTTCCTTACCTTTTTCGCCTTTGTCAAGGTGATCGGATGTGCTCATGGGAGTAGCCATTGCTTTGGCGTTGTTCATCTCAAAACGTTTGAGCAACTCCTTGCAATACTTAGATTGACAAATGAAAGTCCCTTCTTTCATTTGTTTCACTTGCAATCCCAAGAAGAAATTGAGCTCACCCATCATTGACATCTCGAACTCACTTGTCATCATTTTCGAAAATTTCTTGCACAAAGATTCGTTAGTAGCACCAAAAATAATGTCATCTACGTAAACTTGAACCAAGAGGATGTCTTTGTTTTTGCTCTTGATAAAAAGTGTTGTATCAACTTTCCCCCTTTTGAACTCACTGTCCAAAAGAAATTTACTCAAATGTTCGTATCAAGCTCGGGGAGCTTGTTTAAGACCGTAGAGTGCTTTCTTGAGTTTGAAGACATGATCGGGGGACTCAAAGTCTTCAAAACCCGGGGGTTGTTCAACATACACTTCCTCTTGAATAAACCCATTGAGGAAGGCACTCTTGACATCCATTTGGTATAGTTTAAAATCCATAGATGAAGCAAAAGCAAGTAATAAATGAATAGCTTCTAAACGTGCTACCGGTGCATAAGTTTCTTCAAAATCAATGCCTTCTTCTTGATTGTAGCCTTTAGCTACGAGCCTAGCTTTGTTTCTAGTTATAATACCGTTTTCATCAAGTTTTTTACGGAACACCCATTTCGTACCAATTACGGTATGATCATTGGGTCTTGGCACCAATTCCCAAACGTCATTACGTTTGAATTGGTTAAGCTCCTCTTGCATTGCCAAGGTCCAATGCTCATCCTCAATTGCTTCGGAAATGGTTGTAGGTTCAATTTGTGATACAAAAGCCATGTGTCCTACAGTGTCCTTAAGAGAGTTTCGAGTACATACCCCTTGTTCGATGTCACCAATTACCTTATCGAGAGGATGATTTCTAGACGTCCTCCAAGCTCTAGGCATCACCGTCTCTTCCTCTTGTGGTTGTTTCTCTATCAAAGGTTGTTCCATGACTTCGTCTTGGACTTCCTTTGGGCTCTCTTTTTCCACATCGCCTTGAAGATTAATCTTCTCCAATGAATCTGCAAGATCATCACAAATATCCTTTCTCACCAAGCGAGTATCATTCTCGAAAAATAAAACATGAGGGGACTCCTCAATAGTTAAGGTGCGTTTATTAAAGACTCTATAGGCCTTACTACGCAATGAATAACGAGAAAGATGCCTTCATCGGATTTTTCATCAAATTTCCCCAAGTTGTCCTTTCCGTTATTATGAACAAAACATTTACAACCACAAACTCGAAGATGGGAGAGGTTTGGCTTTCTTCCCTTGTAAAGTTCATATGGCGTTTTCATGAGTATCGGTCTTATGACGGCTCGGTTTATCACGTAGCTTGCGGTACTCACGGCATCCGCCCAAAAATACTTAGGAATTTTTGCCTCATCGAGCATAGTTCTAGCCATCTCCTCGAGACATCGATTTTTACGTTCCACCACTCCATTTTGTTGTGGTGTACGTGGAGCGGAGAAGTTATGCTCAATGCCAAGTTCGTCACAAAAATCCGCAAAGAGATTTCGTTCGAACTCTCCATCGTGATCACTTCTTATGGAAGTAATTGTTGTGCTCTTTTTATTTTGAACACGTTTAAGGAAACTTTTGAAAACTTGAAACGCCTCACTTTTATGAGTTAGAAATAATGTCCATGTGTACCTAGAGTAGTCATCAACAATGACAAAGGCAAAGTAGTTCCCACCAAAACTTTTTGTTCTTGATGGTCCAAAGAGATCCATGCGCAAAAGTTGTAAAGGCCTTGTTGTTGAGACAACATTTTTGGATTTAAAAGAGGCCTTTACTTGCTTCCCTCTTTGACATGAATCACAAATGGTGTCCGTCTCAAACTTGAGTTTTGGGAGACCAACTACTAAGTCTTGTGAAACCAATTTATTCAAAAGGTTCATGTTAACATGAGCTACTCTTCGATGCCATAGCCACATATCGTCCTCTTTACTTATGAGGCATTTATCAAAGTTTGATGAAGAATTTTCAAGGTTAACCATATAAATATTATCAATTCTATCACCATGTAAAATAACCTTATTATCACTAAGGCGTTCAACCGTACATGATTTAGAATTGAAAATCACACGATTTCCCTTGTCACACAATTGACTTATGCTCAAGAGATTGTGCTTAAGACCCTTAACTAATAAAACATTATCAATAGAGGAGGTTTCATCCTTACCAACCGAACCAATGTCGGTTATTTTTCCTTTGCTATTGTCTCCAAAGACTACGTTTCCTCCTTTGGCGGGTCTTATTTGAAGAAATTTGGATGCATCTCCGGTCATGTGCTTGGAGCATCTGCTATCAAGGTACCAAAGTACACTTGATGCCTTCAAGAACACCTACATACCAACTCAATGAGATTTAGGTACCCAAGTCATTTTGGGTCCTTGGGTGTTAGGTGCAAAGTGGTAATGTGATTGTTTAATCGTGAGATGTCTATGCCTAGTAAAGCAAACCGGAGCTATATGACCTATCCTATTACAATAATGGCAAATGACATTCGGATTATGCATTCTCCTAGGTTGATAATAGCTTCTAGGTGGTCTAAATTCATTTACCCTATTTTGAGAAGCGTAGTTTTGATGCACTTTTTGAAAGCCGTTTCTAGGTGTTCTAAAGTGCTCAACATTTCTCCTAGTGTTTGTTCTAGTGTTCCTAGAATTATCATTTCTAGGTTGTCTATTAGTATTAATTTTATCTTTCCTAGGTTGAGCCTTAGGTTGTTTAGGTTTTGGCTCAACTTTTTCATTCATATTAATATATCGAAACCTAAGCCATGTTTAGTAGATTTCAAATTTTCAAGTACATCATTGAGGTTTTTATGAGAAGTATTGAATTTGTTCAAAGTACCCTTAAGTTTTTCAACTTGGTCTTTGAGAGATTTGCAAGACTTGCAACTTTTGTTTGAGCCTTCGGGTTTGTCGGTGCTTCTTTTGCCAAAAAATTTATTTTCTTCTCTTAGTTTTTCATTATCTTGGCTCAATTTTTCCAACTCCTTCTCCTTTGAAGAGAGTTGTTTCTTTAAATCCTTAATGGTTTTAGAAGCGCTAACAAATTCGCCATATAACTCATCAAAGGCGTCTTGCATATCTTCATAAGTATTAGGATCTTTAGGAGAAGTTTCACATACCTCTTCTTGTGCTTCCTCATTTGCCATGAGACACAAGTTGGCGGTCTCATCTTTATCTCCGTCGCTTGACTCATCCCCGGAGTCGCCTCCCCAAGAGATGTAGGCTCTTTGTTTCTTGACGGTCTTCTTTTCCGTCTTTGTGTTTGGGCATTTAGGTTTGATGTGCCCAACTTCTCCACACCTATAGCATTTGGGTGGTCCTCCTTGCCTCTTTCCCTTCCGTTCATACTCTTTACGCATGAACTTGTGGAACTTTTTAATAACGAGTCCAAAATCGTTATCCTCATCGCTTGAATCCTCAATGACTTGAGGTTGTGATGTGGAGGCATTGAGTGCAATGCTTCTTTTCCTTTGATCTTCCAAGGAGGGTTAAGAATGGTAGACTCGTACGTCTTTAGATTCCCCCGAGTCCGTCTATTGTGACGTTGGTGATGCCAATTGACTCTTGAATGGCATCGGCTTTGGAACGCCACTCCAGGATGAGGCTCCGCAGGATTTTTCGTACAAGCTCCTTGTCCGTGTACGTCTTCTTGAGTGCGTGGAGGTCGTTGACGATTTTTGAAAATCGTTCAAACATGTCGTCGATTTTCTCGTTCTCCTTCATACGAAATAATTCATATTCATGGGTTAGAAAACCGATTTTAGCCTCTCGGACTTGGTCCGTACCTTCGTAGGTGACCTCTAGCTTCTCCCACATTTGCTTGGCCGTGGTGCAACATGAAATCTTCCGATAATCATCGGGGTTTACTGTACAGTACAGCATGTTGATGGCCTTAGCATTGTTCTCCACCTTTTTGATGTCCTCCGCATCATATTCGTTTTCCGTCTTTAGGACGTCTTTATCCTCGACTTTCTTAATGGGCAATTGTTCACCATTTTTGATGATTTTCCACAATAGAAAGTTGTTGGATTGGATGAAGATTCTCATCCGCTCCTTCCAATAGGTGTAATTTGTGCCATCGAAGAGTGGTGGCCTCGTGGTTGATTGTCCCTCACCAATTCCTGCATAAAGATTGCGAGTAGAAGCCATAGATCGTTTCTCTCAAACTGTTAAGTCTTTCAAAGAGTATGGCTCTGATACCAAATGTTAGAATAAGTGCCCAACGCGGGGGGGGGGGGGGGTGAATAGCGTTTAACAAAAATCGCAGGAATAAAATCGAAGTAAATGCGGAAAGAAAAAGAGTAAGGAGGGAGCACACCAAATTTATACTGGTTCACCACAACGTGTGGTTACGTCCAGTCTCCCGAGAGACTCTCTCGAGCTGCAACTAACTCCGTTAAGCTTAAAGGTGCTCAATAAACCAATACAACTTGAGAACTCGAGTCACACGAGCCTCAACAACGTTTGCTCGGAGATACCGCACTCCAAGACTTCAACCAAAGGAATGAGACCTTCCTTCTTACAACAACAAGGGATTAGACTTCCCGTCAAGTGTATACAAACACTTAGCACTAAAGAGCAGGACTCTCTTATAGAGTAGATATGAGTAGACTTAAGAACGCTCAAGAACACAACAATTTCTCCAAGATTTTGGCTCTCAAAAGCTATGAAATATGAATGAATTGAATGCAATGAAAGTATAATAGATTGTTGAAGAATTGTTATTGAAATGAGAGGTTTTGAGGTCTATTTATAGCCCTCAAGGATCAAGTAACCGTTGCTCAATAGTTAGACAAGAATTTTGAATTAAAGGCATAATAATCGATTATCTTAACTGCATAATCGATTATCTTACTTCAACGTTCAAGAAACTAGTCATTGGATGGCAACGGTAACTAGATAATCGATTATTCTCCAAAGGATAATCGATTATTCAACCTCGCTGTAGTTTCAAGTTCGGGCTGGAAACACTGGATAATTGATTATTAGAAAATGATAATCGATTATCTGAAGGTGATAATCGATTATTTGGACCTTCTGTAAGTTGGGGTTTTGCTACATTAGCAAGATAATCGATTATTGGAACATGATAATCGATTATTTAACCTTGAAAACCAACCCAAAAATCAAAGTGTTCCAAATCAAAAACCAAGTGTTGGAAAAGCTTGTTTATGGTATGAAAAGTGAAAATCAAGACTTAGTTCTTAAAAAACCAAGTCTCCAAGGTCATAAACGTCGCGTCACTTTGTCAAAGGCGTTTTCCACGTGTTTACACGACGACCATAAATCAAATGATTTGGAATATGTTTAAATATGCCCAGAAGTGAAAACCAATGATAATATTTCAAAAACCATTTTGGCTAAAATGAAAACGTCAAAAACCATGACGATGTCTAGCCGACGTCTAGCCAACGTCTAGCCGACGTCTAGCCAACGTCAAGTCGACGGTCAGATTTTTGGTTTGGGCATGGTCACAAAATTTTGGTCAACAAAAATATTTATGATATGCAGATTTGATAAAATGATTTTAGAGAGAAGCCAAGACTTGAATCCATTGTCGGATCAAGATCACATTGCAAGCAACTCAATAATGTCTTCAATACATCATTTGGTGTTGTTCTTGACTCTTCTCAACTTGGACTCTTCCTTGGTCCGTTAGCCATAATTCTCGCCTTGTTTGTTCAACGATATCTTTGTATTCACGACGATTTGGCATTTGTCAACTTCGCATCCACGTCGGTTTGTCATTCATCAAAACCTACAAAAACGAACACGACTTTAGTTCACATCTTTGAAAGTGTGTTCCAATAATTCTATCACTATTAATTTCGAGATTTAAAACGGAAGCAAATCCATTGCAGCGTGATTCTCTCATTCTCCATGCATTTTTCACTATTGATAGCCATTATAAAGCTTGAAAGCTTGGAATTCAAATTTGAATTTTCAAAAATCATTATTCGTTTGGATTGGGTGTTGTTGTAAATAATTTGGAATATGTTTAGGAGTTTATATCTAGATTTTGAGGGGTTTTGGTGAAGATTAAACTTGGTTTTGACTGAATTTCAGATTGAAACTCGTCGAAGAAGAAGAAGACATATTTCCAGAACTATATTTAAATTATAGATAAATTATAGATAAATTATGGAATTATAGATAAATTGTAGATTGGAAAGACTAAAATTTCTACAAGTCTTCTTAAATTATGTCGAAAATGTCAATTATGCTACAATTGAAATGAGAATCGAGATACTAAAATTCAATGTATTCGGTTTGTAGATATCTTGTAGATACAATTTCTTCAAATAAACTACAAATCAGTTTAAGTATTGTGTAAAGTTGTATTGTTACATTTATACTACAATTAAACTACAATCTTGTGTCAAAAAAAATATTGACAACAAAATTTGCTCTTCGTCTACAAAATTTCTACAAATAAACTACAAATAAACTACAATTGCACTCACACTGTAGACTGGTTACACAACTGGCACTAAGAACGAGTTATATAACTAGACTTTGAAAGTGGTCCAAACACCCCGAACAAAGATTAAAACGTTAGCAGTATAATATTTGACTCTTCTTGTTTTGGAAGCAGTACGAATTGTCATATATACTGTATATAAATCAAGGTGGGGTCATGCAAAGTTACCTTTATCGATATTTTCCTAGGCCTCCTGAATATAAATTAGTTAAAAATCGTGGGGATGGGGGATGGGAGGAGAGAGATGCGGGTAAATAAAATAAAGTACATAAATTGAAATTTGGTATGCTCTGGAATAAAGCTGCTATTGCAAAGACATGATGGGATCTAGCTCATAAAAAAGACAAACTGTGGATAAGGTGGATCACTGTATACTACATAAAAAAATACTTATTGAAACCATGTTAATTCCTGCACAGACAAGCTGGATGGTCAGAAAGATCATACAGTCTAGAGAGGTTTTGCAGAGGTTTCAGCACTGGAAGGAGCAGGTCTGCTCAGTTTGACAACTATACCATTTACAGCTTCAAGACCTGCCGAGAGTCCCATGGAAGAATTTGATCATACAGAACTATGCAAGACCAAAGGTAACATTCAATCTATGGTTGTTCTTACAAGATAAATTACCAACAAAAGATAGATTGCACAGTTGGGGAATGAGTGTTGATCAACACTGTATCTTATGCCAAAACCATCCAGAGACCAGAGATCATTTGCTAATGTTCTGTCCAGTCACTGCTGAACTATGGGGGAAAATAATGCACTGGCTGCAGGAGACTTACCCTCACATTACTGCCTGGGACCAGAAACTGCAGTGGCTCATAAGTAAAGCCAAAGGTAGAACATGTCGAGCAGCCATCTTCAAAATGGTAGCTGCTGAGTTTGCATATACTATCTGCCTGGAAAGGAACTCAAGAATCTACAACAACACATTTCGTTGCAATGAAGCTCTTTTGAGAGACATAGTATACACGTGTAATGTTAGAGGTACCACTCGAATTAGAAACCACTTACAACACCTTCAAATCTAGTATTGTTAGGTAGTTAGGACATTTGATACAGTTAAATTGTTATATTAGAGATGGTCAGCTAAGTTAAAGCTAGACTATGATTTTGTAATGTTATTTCATTGGTGATTAATGAAATTCTTAATTACCAAAAAAAATATGTAATAAACACAAACCTTAAACATGTGAGGTAATAATGTTTGCTATATGATATAAATAGATAAAAATTCCTATTACCAATTTGGCCAAAATCAATTTTGCCCATACCCAATTGTCTCACTCCTGTTTTGACCCATCCATAAATTCACAAGTTAGTTCATCCTTTATAAATTAACGGATATCAAATATTGTCAATCATGCTTTGGACATAACTTAATTCACTGTTGTGATTGTTGACACGTTCGCGTAACATAATTACGTTTCTAAAAACCAACTCGGAGTATGCGTCCGTGCAACTTCGATCAAACCTTCTATAAAATTGTTTTTAATATGTCATATTAAACTTAGTTTTAATAATTTGAGGTGTGCCATCCATAATTAAATCATCCATGGTCCTCACAAATATTGCTTTTAAAATCAAATACTCGTAGTTTGCTTTAGGCTCAATTTAGGCTAGTATTGTGATTATCTAAGTTTGCTTAACATAATTACAAATTTAATTCTAAAAAAATGACCCGAGGAACTCGTTCCCGCAACTTCAACCAAATTTTCCTTAGTAACATAAACAAAGCGTTATTAAATATGGACACGTTTCGCTTGACATGATTTTGATGCGCCGAAAGGAAATGAGTATACGTGCGCGTAACTTAATTCTTTAAGTATGAATATTCAAGTCATTTAAAAACGGTAAACGATAATTGCACAAAGGTTCTAAAAATGAGTAATTAAATAATTAAGCCAAGTATAAATTGCTAAGCTACCGTGCTAGAACCACGGAACTGAGGAATGCTTAACACCTTCTTCCGGGTTAACAGAATTCCTTATCTAGAATTTCTGGTTTGCAGAATTCAAAATGGAAAGTCGAAATTTTCTCGATTTGGGATTTAAAATAAAGCGGTGACTTGGGAAACCAATGAAAATATTCCAAATGGTGACTCTAAAATCAAATAGATAATCTCATTTCGAATAATGTCACTTAAATTGAAAAAAACTTCTTATACCACCCTCGTCGGTGTGTAGAAAAACTTGTGACAACTCTGGCGACTCTGCTGTGGATATTAACCTAAAACTTTCGGTTCAGAGTTCAAGAATTCGAGCTTGTTAATGTGATTTTTATTTGGCTTTATTATTGATATTACTGGATTTTTGTGGATTTAATGTGCTAATTGTCATTTACTGCTTTGATATTACTTGAACTATATTTAAATGTTTTCTTACGCCACCCATCCGAGTCTTCTGAAAATGGTGCACACATTCACGGAGCCCACTTTTTTGTAGAAGTTATACAAAATAAGACACTTTCGTGCTCCCAGTATATTGCTCCCTCCTCGACTCTCAGTTGTCCGTTCGGGTAACCCAAGTATAGACACAAACCCCAGGTTTTGAACCTAGAATAACGCAACCTCGTGCCGGATCCCTAGTAGGAATAATTATTTGCATCACGTGCATTTGACTTTGTTGACTCAATAGAGGGGTTGGGTCCGTCTAGGACAAGTGTACCCAAAATAAAGACCATCCTGATGCATCATACGTGCTATGTAAATAATTATTTGTTTCAGCATGCATGTTGACCGGTTAATAAACAGAGAAAACAAGAGTGAGTAGGATAGAAAATTTAATTGGTTTTCAAAAATCCCAGTATTTGAAAATATCACGAAACTCTACCAATTTTTTTTGAAAAAAAGAGGAAAATATAAGTGAGTCAAATATCATTTTTTGCGACCAAACTGAACTAACTATGCGGGTCTAATTCTCACCGGATGTGAGATACGTAGGCAAAATTAATCGGTTTCGACTCCAATTTTTAAAAAACCCAAAAATATTTTCCTTTAGTTCTTTCTTTAGAAATATTTTCTTAGAAATTTCAAAAAAATAATTTTGTAAATTCAAAAAGTAGTTTCCTTCTTTCTAAAGTCTCATATAGAAAAAGAAATCAAAAGAAAAATCAATAAAATCCAAAATACGGATTTCCTCCATTTTGAAATATTTTTAAAAAAAAAACAAAAAAAAAAAGAAATAAAATCCAGAAAAGTTACTTCTTAGATGTCTTTCTTTCGTAAATGTCAATAAAAAAATTTGAAAAAAATTGAGTCCAAAAAAAATATATAAGTACTTCTGTAAATAAATAAAAAGGTCAAAGGCAAAATATTTTTCTTAAAAGTCCCTTTTTAAAAAAAAATTAGGAGACAAAATTTAAAATTCGAAAATATTTTCTTTCTTCGTTAGATAAAGAGAAAACAGATAATAATTGAAATAAAAATATTTTCTTTGTACTTTTAAAATTCGCAAAGTTCAAATCAAAGGAAAAGGAATTCCTTTTGAAGTCTTTCATTCAAAAAAAAATTATTTTCTTGATTCTTTAGAAGCCTTTCTTTCGACAAATAATTTTCAAAAAATTCAAAAATATTTTCATTCTTCTGTCACAGGCTTTCTTTCAAAAACAAAACAAAAAACGAAATTCCAAAAATTAAAAAAAATTCAAAATTCCAAAAAAATAGTTAGCTTATTTACTCTATTTTCGATTCTCTCGAACTACTCAAGATCTGATTCATGCAGGGTCATGAAAGGTAGGCAATCCCTATCGGGTTCGATCATAGCCATAAAATTAGTTGAGCGATAAAATAAACTGAAAAGAAAATTGAGAAAAAAGAGAAAAAGAAAAATAGTGAAAAAGAAAAAAAAAGAGTGCCAAAAATAAAAGAGCAGCAAAAATAAAACAAAAAATCAAGAATGATTAAAGAGAGACACAAATAAAAATAGGTACATACTAAGAAAGTTAGTTAAGGTCAGGATGAAATATGTAACCGTTCAAACACATGGTAGAAATGTTTAATTGTTTAGGTGCATTGCATCCAAACGTACGATTTCCTATCTGTTAAGCGTCTCAAAACTAACAAGGTTGTTGCATGTGCAAAAAGCCAGGTTTTGGTGGTTGGTTTTGTTGGTAGTCTAGCCTTCCCCCCTTCACAAGATCCAAAGGCACATAAGGCCTTCCCAAGCAATCTACCAGTCATCAGCTATTCTACAGCTAGAATCAGCAACTGCTAAAGAGAATAAGATGTTGCGTCTCCACATATTGGAATTGTAGGACGCTTGGTCTAATGGCAGGGAACTACCGAGTTCAATCACTGGAGTCCCTGAATAGATCCCCTAGGTCAGGTGAGGTTACCAATGCCCTGTGCCCAACCCGCTCATCCCGTGCGGGCACCCTCTAGTGCCCTCCAATGATCCTGGCATGCCACCTATGGTTCGCCCCCGGGAACAGGCTCCAAGGGAACCGTTTTTCGATGTTCGCCTTTCAGGGTCCACAGCTTCAATCGTAAATAACATATGTGACCCCGTACTCTTTCACTCAACCTTCGCAATATGATCTCTCCATGGAGCAAAAAAGGTTGTTAAAAACCTCAAGCAAGCGGAAGTTACTCGGAAGATGAAGAGCCTGGAACAAAACTTGAAAAACATGCAAGGTCTGAGTGGCCAAAAGAGTGTCTCATAACTTGAAAACATGCAAGGTCTTATTGGTGAATCATATTTAAGCTTGTTCCAAAAACTAATCAGGCTAAATCTATTGTAGCTAGTGGCCCCGAACTGGCCGAACCCGGAGTCCCCCTCGCACCGAGCATGCTATATGTGAATACCACTCTGGAGCAGTGGGACATATTACAAAGGACTGTTGGACCCTCAAAGGGTCAACTGGAAATTTGATTGAAGCTGAAAGAATTATTTTTCAGGATGAAGAATCTCTTGATGTGACGGACAATCTGTTGCATGCACACAACAACGGGCCAATAGTTGGAATGATTTGTGAAGATGAGAAACTTGATCCGGCCCTGAAGGCCATTGCAGCCATTGTCGAGACAGAAGAAAAGCCAAAAAAAATTTGTCAAGCATGAAAGATCCCAATCAGATGGGAGTCTCGGTGGCCAGTCTTGCTATCCGTTCTACGTTCAGATTATCTCAGGGTGTGATCCGGATGTTTTACTTTATTGTCTTACTTTCCGATGTAAATCTTAAAAAATAAAAACAAATCATCAAAAAATAAAAAAAATCAAATGAAATTAATATTTCATTGTCCAGGAATGTCTTTTTTCTTAATCTTGTCATTTTTCTTATTCTCTTTTTAGTTCTTTCAAATGCAGATTTCAATAACATGACATACTTTCGGACTTTATGCCCAGATCCCAAAACGCTGTCAGACTTAGAAATAATGAATCAAGAGTAAAAAATGCAAAGAAGAAAGTTTGAGGAAATAAAATAATGAGTTGGAACAACTGAAGGAAAATTGGTTCCAGAGTTGAAAGTTCTATATATTGCAACAAGAGTACTGCCCAAAAGAGTGTGTTGTACTTGGGACACATCGAAGAAAATGTTCTAAAACAACTGTCAATGCAAATGCAGTGAAAATGTACTACGTTGGATCCTCCGTATAGTTTAATATTCTCCAGTTGGGATGACGAAGACTTTCTTTCTCATTACCCAAACACTATCAACCCTTGCCAACCCTTTGAGCTGGTTACCTTTCTTTCATTACCCTCTTTGAAACCTGCGAGTGTTAGTAAAGAAAAGATTGATTGACTGAAAAATAAAACGAAACAAAAAAGAGGAAGGAAAGGCAAGGAAAATGAAAAACAGAAGAAGATAAAAGATGAAAAAAAGAGAAAGACAAAGGAAATGAAATGAAAAAATGAAAAAGAAAGAAAATCAAAACAAAACAGAAAAACAAAAATAAAAAAAAAGTTTTCTTGAACTACGTTCGACTTGATTCTGACAGGATACGTAGGCAACTTCTCTTTAAGGTTCAGTCACACCAAAATAAAATCCAAAGTTCCCCAAAAAGTGAAACTGGGGCAGATGTTATAATGGTTCGACGATGGTTTTGCCCTAAAGGTTCCACAGTTGTTGCTCAATCGCAAATCCTTTTTACACCAAAAACCCTGTTCAAGTCCTTCTGATCAATCGACAAAGAGGTTCAAAATGGTAGGATAGAGTTACCTGGATCTGATACAACAAAACGAGAGAAATCAAATGAGAGAGTCTTATTGTTGAATACCCACACGGGCACCGTAAGGTGACAGTAAGCAAATAAATTAAAATTAGAGAGTCTTGTTAGTGAAAACTCACAAAGAGCACTATAAGGCGACAGTCAGAAGATAAATGAGAAAGGTCATCTCGTGAAAAATCGCAAAGGGTGCCCTGATAAAAAAAGAAGATCCTCACAGCCATCATCATTGACAAAATCCTGGCAAGGTTTCTCAAATTTTGAAGTAGAAGTTGTGATCAATTTTTGAGAGTCAAACGGTTTAAGAAAATCAGGCATCTAGTCCAAAAGTCATGTCATGTTCCTTAATGTTCGTATGCACTCCAGATGAGTCCTTCTTTTCTCTCCCCGAAAGGGATACCTCTTATTTAAATTCATTGTCCTGTCCATTATTTATTTTTCTTTGAATCCCTTTCAGTCTAACTCTGTTCCGGAACTGAGATAAAGAAGGGATGACAAGACCGATTTATAGGGTTCTCATTTGGCGTGAGATAATATGCAGAAAGGCACCCATTCTCTCCAGGGGGCATCAAGTTGACCCCGACTATCCATGGCAGCCGATGCTTTGATATCAAAAACTCTGTGAAAGAGAAAATTAAATTGAAGAGCCTATAAAGGCAAGTGAAGCTAAAAAGGTTGAGTCCCATGTGGCTAGCCATCTTGGTAAAAGTTTTAAAAGACAAGGTGCCCCAAACTCTCTGAAATTGAAGTTGGAAGAAAGAAGTCAAATATAAAAGGCCTATGAAGGCGAAATAATGTGGGAAATGGTTAAGTCCCACGCGACTAGCTATTGCAGCAAGTTTGAGGAGCCAAAAGTTCCCCAATGTTCCGAAGAAAAAATTGAAAAAATAAAACAAAAAGAAAAGGAAAAAGAAAGGAAATCAGAAAGGAAAGGCCTACGAAGGTAAAAATAAAGTTCAAATGGTTGAGTTCCACCGACCAATTATCATGACAAAGTCTGGAAAAGCCGGAGCTTTCTCCAGAGACAGAAATGAAATCAGTCCTCAGGGAACAAGCATTTGCAGTTGAGATCTTCATCTAAGAAGCCGGGCCGAGATCAAGTGATCAGAAGCAATAAAGGCCACAAAACCAACTATAGTTTCAAACTAACAATTGTTCTTTGTTGGAAAGTTGAAACAGGAGTAATCCAAAGCGACCGTGCAAGAATCCGGTACAACTAAAAAAAGCGCAAGAGCTAGAAACAGCTCTATAACAATAATCAATCCAAAAGGAAAGTCTCCTTCAAATTCTTTCATGCATTTTGCCTCGTTTTCTTAAACTAAAAAACATGAATAATGATGAAAAAAAGGAAGAAAAATTCAAAAACATTGCCGCATAGGGCCTCCAATCTCTAGCTGCATCCTTTCAAACATAGGCCCCATTCCCTAGTTATCCCCGGCATAACCCGAGGACCTTTTTCCTTTCCTTCCAGCATAACCCGTAGACCTCCCTGGCATAACCCAAGGACCTTTTCTCTTTTCTCCCCGGCATAATCCGTGCACCTCCCTGCATAACCTAGGGACTTTTTTTATTTTTCTTTTCTCCCAGCATAACATGTGGACCTCCCTGTAATAACCCAATGACTCTTTTTTCATTTTACACCGGCATAACTCATGGACCTCCCTGGCATAACACATGGACCTTTTTTTTCTTCTTTCCCCGCATAATTTGTGGACCTCCCTGGCATAAAACAATGACCTTTTTCTTTCCTCCCGGCATATCCCGCGGACCTCCCTGGCATAGACCAAGGACCTCTTTCTTTCTTCCCGTCACAACCTAAACACCTTTTTTCTTTTCTCCCTCACATAACCCAGGGACCTTCTTTTCTTTTCTCCTGGCATAACCTGAGGACCTTGCTGGCACAACCCAAGGACCCTTTTCTTTCATTCTGTCATAACCCGTGGATCTTCCTGGCATAACCCAAGGTCCTTCTTCTTTTATCCCGACATAACCCGTGGACCTCCCAGGCATTACCCAAAGACCTTTTTATTCTATCCCGGCATAACCCGTGGACCTCCCTTGCATAACCCAAGGATCTTTTTCTTCTATCCCGACATAACCCGTGGATCTCCTTAGCATAACCCAGAGACCATTTTTCTTCTATCCCGGCATAACCCATGGACCTCCATGGCATAACTCGGAGACCTTTTTTCTTCTTCTATCATGGCATAACTCGTGGACCACCTTTGCATAATCCAAGGATCTTTTTATTTTATCCCGGCATAACTCGTGGACTTTCCTTGAATAACCCGAGTACCTTTTTCTTTTATCCCGGCATAACCCGTGGACCTCCCCGGCATAACCGAAGGACCTTTTTTCTTTTGTCTCGACATAACCCGTGGACCTCCTTGGAATAAACCAAAGACCTTTTTCTTCTGTATCGGCATAACCCCTGGACCTCCCTGCATAACCTAGAGACATTTTTTCTTTTATCCCGACATAACCCATGGACCATCCTGGCATAACCTAAGGACCTTTTTTCGTTTATCCCGACATAACCCGTGGACCTCCCTAGTATAACCAAAGGATCTTTTTCTTTTATCCCTGCCTAACCCGTGGACCTCCTTAGCATAACCTAAGGAACTTTTTCTTTTATCCCGGGATAACCTGTGGACATCCCTGCATAACCCAAGGACCTTTTTTTTCTTTTCTCCCTGCATAACCCGTGGACCTCCCTGGCATAACTGAAGGATTTTTTTTTCTTCCGTCATAACCCGTGGAGCTCCTTGGCATAATCGAAGGACCAATTTTTTCTTTTTTCTACTGGCATAACTCGTGGACCTCCCTAGCATAACCCAAGAACCTTTTTTCCTTTTCTCGCAGCATAACCCGTGGACCTCCCTAGCATAATCCAAGGACCCTTTTTCTTTTCTCCCAGCATAACCCGTGGACCTCCCTAGCATAATGCAGGGACCTTTTTATCTTTTTTTCCGGCATAACCCGTGGACCTCCTTAGCATAACGCAGGGACCTTTTTTTCTTTTCTCCCGGCATAACCCGTGGACCTCCTTGGCATAACTCAGGAAACTTTTTTTGTTTCTTCCAGCATAACCTGATTATTTCCCCGACATAACCCGAGGACCCTTTTTCTTTTTCAGCATAACCTGGCAATCCTCTCAAAATAGGGCTTCACTCCCTATCCCGTAGGATACACAATCCCGATTTTTGTTGCTTTTAATAAAGAAATAACTTAGATTTGTGTTGCAAATAACTCACAAAATTTTCCTAGTGAAAACTAGGGCAAAATTTTTTGTTCTTTTGTTTGTTTTGGTGTCTGAGCAGGTTTGACCTCGAGGCACATGATTCAAGATGACCAACAAATGAGTCTCAATCCAAAATAAAGAAAAGAAGAAAAGGAACAAAAGAGTTGAGAATAGGAGAAGGGCGCAAACTGCTCAAGATATGATTGAAGTCACAAGCTTTGCATATCTCGCCTTGATCCAAAGCTGAAGAAAGAACCAGCACCTACGGCTGACGATCATCAAGATTCAGATCGGAGTCCACAACAAGAACCAACTAAGACTCAAGATCAAACTTTAAGTGATTTATAGATAGGAATATTATAACTCGTAGTTGATAGGCTTAGTTAGTCTTTTTCATTTTTGATTTTGATATAATAAACGAGACCACAGACCGGAACCTCGACGACACCTTAATCGGCTCTCCACCTTGGCATACTACATCATCTCATTCACCCTGAACTACACGCGACCTGATTCCCTTATAACTCGGGATATGTAGGTTGTTCAAAACCAAGACTTGGTTGCACATTTTTCTTTTATTTTCTTCCTCTTTTAAATAATGATATGGTCAAAATTAGTCACACAGCTCGCTTTGTCTTTGCTTGAAAACTCTTATGTTTCCAAGCAAAGAGGGGCAGCTGTGAGAATCTAATTTTTGACCATATTTGAATTTTCACTCACTTTTTATTATTTAAATAGTTTTAAGTTTAATCTCGATATTTTATCTTTTATTTTACCTTTTTATATATTTTATTTGAGAAAATTAAACATCACGCAAAATGATTCATATTTTTTAGAGTATTAAATTTCGTTCCAAGTTGCAAAAGAAAGAAAACCCATAAAAACTACGTATTTTCTTTTGGCCTTAGTAAGTTAGCGATTTTGAATTATTTTAAAATAATATTTAGATTAGACGTGGATAATTGTTATTTTCATAATAGGAGTAGCATTTTATTTCAAATTGGCCCAATAGAGGCCCATTTCCCTTAGCTCACATCTGATTTTTATAACGCTAAAAACGTAATTAATTCTACATAAATAGAGACCTAAACCTAAGACCTACAGGGACACCCCTGAGAACAACAACTACTTCTCTGGATTTGGAAAAAAGGGATCGATTATTCTCATTTGAAAAACAAAAAAGGACGCTACAGAAAGAGGAGATATGGGGAGAAATTGAAAAAGTAACATAGCCTCCCTCTTCGTAAAAAAAAACTGGCCATTCTTTCCTCTATTTTTGCCATGTAAGGTCACCTTTAGCCACCAAAACTCAAGCAAAAATCTGCAGCAAGCTCAGCTGCAAAAATGCCTAAAAACCAACTCTGAAACGGTTGCATTGCTGCTGGAAAACCAGCTGAAAAGCAGCCTTCTTTTCACTGCAAAAATACAACCATAACCCACCGAAACCCAGCTGAAATAGCTGTGAAAACGGCACAGAAAAAGTGGGTAAAACCAGCTGCAAGATAGGTCCAAAACGCTGCCTCTTTTCCAGCCGAAAATTTCCTTAAATCAGTCCCAAGTCGTTGCAAAAAAACGCAGCAGTTCGCCTCCCAAATCTACCCTCAAAACCATCCTTAAACAAGTTGAAAATAATTTGTTTCAGCTGTGTAAATACCAGCAAGAGCTCCAAAAATCAGCCCCAACGTTTGTTAAAGAACAACCATGAGCGAAGCTCAAAATATTGCCAGAGCTATCATGAAATTCCGTTCAAGTTAGAAGGTTTCCGGTCGTGGTTCTAGCTGCGTTTTCGATCCCGAGGCTGTTATTTGATTTGAATTTTTCTAGATCAAGGATTATGGCTATTGCACAAAGCTAGGTTTGGAGTTTGTTAATAAATTGAAGGAGGCTTTCCACCAGGAAAGGTGCGTTTTACTTCGCTAAAGTTCAAATGAATGAAATGCTTCTTCCTCAAATTTTCAATTCATTATTTGCATAAAACTAACCCACCATTTTTAGTGTGTTAAAGTTCATCGCGAGAACCCGATAAAGTCTATTTGGTTAAAAGTCTTATTTGGTTTAAAGTTTAGCGTGAGTTTCTAATTTTCTTTTTAATTTGCTTTGCTATATTAGAGATAGATAATGGTAGTATTCTACTATGGACAATATTCAGCTATGGCTGTAAAGTAAATAAAGGGGTAAAGTGGCAAAACTGATTATGTTGTAAATAGTTGGGCCATAATGAAATGGGCTTGGTTCTGGTGCTTAGCACAAAAGACTTTTGTTACCAATTTGGCCAAAATCGATTCTACCCATGCCCAATTGTCCTACTCCTGTTTTGACCCATCCTCCATAAATTTACAAGTTAGTCCATCCTTAATAAATTAACGTGCATCAAATATTGTCAATTATGCTTCGGATTTACTATTGTGATTGTTAATACGTTCACGTGACATAATTACGATTCTAAAATTCTTTTTAATAGGCCATTAATTAAACTTTGTTTTAATAGTTTGAGGTGTGCCATCCATAATTAAATCATCCATGGCCCTCATAAATATTAAATCAAATACTCGTAGTTTACTTTAGGCTCGATTTAGGCTAGAATTGTGATTATGTACGTTCGTGTAACATAATTACAAATTTAATTCTAAAAAACGACCCAAGCAATGCGTTCGAGCAACTTCAACCAAATTTTCCTCAATAAGATAAACAAAGAATTATTAATTGTGGACACGTTCGCGTGACATGATTTTAACGCGCCGAAAGGAAATGAATATACATGTGCGTAACTCAATTCTTTAAATATTAATATTCAAGTCATTTAAAAGTGGTAGAAGATAATTGCACAAAGATTCTAAAAATGAGTATCTAAATAGTTAAGCAAAATATAAATTTCTAGGCGACCGTGCTAGAACTACGGAACTCAGGAATGCCAAACACCTTCTCCTGGGTTAACGGAATTCTTTATCTAGAATTTCTAGTTCGTAAACTTCAAAAGAAATGTCAAAATTTCCTCGATTTGGGATTTAAAATAAAGCGGTGACTTGGGACACCAATGAAAATATTCCAAATGGCGACTCTGAAATCAAATATATAATCTCATTTAGAATAATGTCACTTAAATTGGAAAGACTCCCTTATACCACCTCGTTGGGGGTGTGTGTAAAAAAAATGGTGTGACAGTCACTTTGCTAACTTACCGGTAGGTATGGATTTTTGAAAGATGTATTTTAGCGGATCTATCCTCAATATGAGATATGTAGTGTATGCACAAAAATAACGCCTGAACTTCTAAGCTAACCATGTGAAAGCACAGCAGGTGCGTTCAAGCAAAGAGTACCGAGCTTCATGTGGCGTGAACTTCCTGCTCAGATAATATATCGCCTTTTCCTTTTTTCCAGTTGTTAGAAAATACGCTTAACGCTAGAGGGGGGAGGGGGGGTGAATAGCGTTATAATAAAAATTAGCGTAAACTTGCGGAATTTAAAAATTGCAGGAAATAAATAAGTGCGATAAGTAAATAAATAAGAACGAACGCACCGATGTATCCTGGTTCACCACAACCCGTGGCTAGTCCAGTCCCCGAGAGACTCTCTCGAGATTTCCACTAACTTCGTTAAGCTTACGGGTGCTCAACAAACCGTTACACTTGCTCAAGGATACCGCACCTTAAGACTTCACTTGCTCGAGGATACCTCACCCCAAGACTTCACTGTTAAGCTTACGGGTGCCTAACAAACCGTTGCAACTTGAGAGCTTGAGTCACACAAGTCTCAAACAACCTTGCTCGAAGATACAACACTCCAAGACTTCACACGAAGGAATAAAATATTCCTTCTTACAACAAGGGATTATAAACTTCCCTTCAAGTGTATAAAAACACTTAACACTCACTTAAATAAGACTCTCTTAATAGAGTAGATATGAGTAAACAAGTACGCTCAAGAACACAACAATAAATTCAAAGAATTGGCTCTCAAAATGTGATAAAGATGATCAAAAATGATATTGAAAGTATTTGAAAGCTTATTGATGTTTAGATCAGAAGTTGTGTGTTTAATGAGTGATTTTGGGGTGTATTTATAGCTCCAAATTCACTCCTAGCCGTTGCAAAAGTCATAAAGTCAGATTCTGAAAATCTGTTAGATAGTCGACTATCTTGAGGATATTCGACAATCTAGGCAACGGTCATCAGGATAGTCGACTATCTGATATGGATATTCGACTATCTTGGCGACGGTCATCAGGATAGTCGACTATCCAATATTAGATATTCGACTATCTTGCCTTGCGGAAATGGTCCGTTTTTAAAACAACTAACTTATTGAAAATAAGTTATAAAATATTTTTCAAAGCTTTGTTTGAAGATATTAAATATTATAAATATCTTAAACATGAAAAACAATTGTAGTGACCATTCCGGATCAATAAAAACATTTAAAATCATTTTGTTTTAAATGTATTGAAACTATTTATTATATAACATTTAAAACCAATTTGTTTTAAATGCAATAAAAATATTTATGATATGCAATTGTAAAACCATTTGTGATATGCATATATTGTAAAATCATTTGTGATATGCATATATTGTAAAAATGATTATGATATGCCTATATAGTAAAATCATTTATGATATGCATATATTGTAAAATCATTTATGATATGCATATATTGTAAAATTATTTTATGATATGCATTGTAAAATCATTTTATAAGATAAGCCAAGACTCAAACTTAAAGTCGGATCAAGATTACAATAAAGACAATATAAATAAGACTCAACAAAAGGTCTTCATTTATTTTCATTGCTTCATATCTTCTCTTGATCTTGTCTTGAACTTCTTGGACTCCAATTCTTGTCCACTTAAAATAATGTCGCATATCCTTTTCTTCCTCTATGCGCATTGTAAATTTGCATATCAATTCTTTATCTTCCCCCTTGTATGCTTTTGCATATCTACAAAATAAATACGCTTTAGTTAAATATCAATTAAAGTGCATTCAATAATAACTCACATTTATTTGGCGTATATTATTTTCCATTTAAATCGGTTTGTCAATTATCAATACATATAAATATGAACATATACATATGTTCCAACATTTCCCCCTTTTTGATAATGGCAAACCTTCATGGGAATATGCATATACCCTTTATAAAAACTATGCCAAATATAAGACAAGTTATTATTGAGTTCCCCCTCAATTTATGCAATAAATATTTAAAACAAATAAATATGCATATAAATAAATAAGTATGCATATACCCTTATCTTCCCCAATGCATGGAAAATAAATATACCCTTTATCTTCCCAAAAGCATGAAAAAAAGGATAATGCATATACCCTTAATCTTCCCCCTTTTGACATTAACAAAAAAGATAATTTCATTAATGAAGAAGGAAAATTACAATAAGAGTAATTGAAAATACATTACAATAAATGAAAATACGTTTCAAATAATGAAAATACAATTCAAATAATGAAACTACAAATCAAGAACTTTCATCGTCGTCGAAATCATCGTCATCGCTAGAAGTACTTGCGGAATAGACGTGAGAATACGAATAATTGACATGGTCAAAATATCCGTGGATTTCGTCACTAAGCCTACGCACATTTCTTTCCGTGCGAGACACATTACTATCGATTCGATTAATTGAAGTCGATAGAGAGGCAAGTTGATCCAAGATGGCTTGAGACATATCCGGTTGAGCACGAGGACGACGAGCTTGAAATGGAGGAGGAGGATTTTGAATTTGATCATGTGATTGATTATGGCCATGAAAAGAGGTCTCTTGAATTTCCCAATATTTGGTACGAGTTTTCTTGATACCAACATTGGTGTTGACTTGAGACGCTTCAAGAAGATGCATTATAAGTAATGCATAAGGAAGAGATTTGTCACTTCCTATTGAATCAAACATATGTGTAAGAACAAATTTACACCAATTTATGCGTGCTTTGGAAATAATAGCATGCATGATTTTTGCATCTTCATGGTCAATTGTCGTGTGATTGCTTTTTCTCGGTTTAAGAATCCGAGTGACAACATAAAGAATCAAACAAAATTCTGGAAAAATTTCTTTAATAGGAGCTCTCTTTTGCTCTTGAGTAAATTCAAATTGTCCAATTCCAATAAGGTTGAAAAGGACATTTTCATCATAGATTATTCCTTCGACACCGGTAAATTGTTCGATGTCTTGGCCATCACGAGGAAGATTTGTGATAGCTTGAATATTTTCTTCACTTAGAAGAATAGGAATACCATTAACTTTGGTAGAGAGAACTCCATCTTCATCTTTCTTAAGATTCGAATAGAAGGCTTGAATCAAAAGAGGATGAATGAAATCATACTTCAAATGAACAAAGTCAATGATTGAACTTTGTAGAAGTATATTGGAATGATTGGAATCCGCTAGATATCTTGCGGTTGTGAATCGAGGTGGAAGAATATCTCGATTTTCAAAGTTTCTAATAAAATGTTGAAGCTCATTTTCTTGTTCAAACCAAAGAACGGATCCATCATCATAACAATGTAGAGATGGAGGAGGATTTGAAGAAGAAGGGATATTCTTTCCGGCACGAGAACGTTTAGAACTTCTATTTGCCATTGAGATTTGTAGGCAAGAAGAACTTTTGGAAGAAATTTGGAATAGAATTTTTGAAGAGAATTCTTGAACAAGAATGATTTTGGTGTGAAACAAAGAGTACACACTATTCCTATTTATAGAGTTCAAGAAAACATAGCATTGAATGACAAAAATCAGATTTTTGGACTGATTGGAATGGCTATAAAACGGTCAGATTTTTGAAATTTGACCGAGGATAGTCGAATATCTTATTAGATAGTCGACTATCTGGGAACTATATTCGAATATCTTCTGGGATAGTCGAATATCCGGAAACAGATATACTCGAATAACTTCTGGTTAGTCGAATATCTGGAGAAATAGCTTGATTTTCTGGATAATCAAGTTATTCGAATAACTTCTAGTTAGTCGATTAACTTCGACGATTTTGAAAAATCGTTTAAGCAGAAAATATTGGAAAAATAATTTTCATTTTATGGAATTCGTTTATTTAAAAATAAACTATATTTTTGGTAAAAATATATATCATAATTTTATGAACATAATTTTATCAAAACAAATATGCCATTTCCAAATTCACAAGCCAAGCAAAAAATAATATTAACTTGAATTAAAACTTTATCTTGGTTCCCCCTGTCTTTAGGGCGATACCTGCAAAAGAAGATACGCGTCTCCGACACTCAAGTCAGTAATATTCAAAATATAAGTGCAACCTAAGATGTATGCATTTAGATCAACGTTTAACCGCATTAGATACTTCATTGGACATGATTTATATCTAGCATATCAATAAACGCTAAATACTATATCAAGTCTACTAGCAATAAGGTAAAGGAACGATCATACCTTTGTGATTCTTGGTATTGCTCTCCTTACCTTTCACATTTCTGTCAAGACGGTCATATGAATTCATTGAAGTGGCCATTGCTTTGGTGTTGCTTATTTCAAATAGATTTAGCAGCTCATTGCAATATTGAGTTTGATAAATGACAGTTCCCTCTTTCATTTGTTTCACTTGCAATCTCAAGTTGAAATTTAGCTCGTCCATCATTGACATCTCAAATTTTGCTAGTCATGAATTTTAAAACTCCTTGCATACAAATTTATTAGTTGCTCCAAACATAATATCATCAATAAAAATTATTAAGACATACCAACAAAACATGGATATACCAATTGTTATAAAACAATGATAAAACCATTTGTTGGAAAACATAACAAATGTATCAAATGTTATTTTATTAACAGTGATACTAATTTGTTATTTTTAGTAAAACAAATTACCAAAAAAATGTCAACTGTTAATGTATAACAAATCAAAAACCATAAATTGAATTTTGAAAAATATATCAACCATTATTCAGACCAAAAGATATATTCATCAAGAGTTGATTTTTAACAGAAATACTTTTATCAATTGTTAAAAACATGAATCATTTATTTCAGGAATATATCAATTATTTTTCAGACCAAAAAAAACATTCATCAAAAACATGAGTGAAAAGTTTTTTTTGACAAAAAAATATGCCAACAGTTAATACATATCAATTGTTGCACAAACATTTCAAAGGTTATTTTTATCAAAAAGATACTAATTATTAACACTTATCAACAATTAGATTCTTAACAAAAAAATAACTAACAAGGATCAATTTCTAATTGATACCAATTGTTATTTTAGAAGATTATCAAAACATGAATTAATAAAAATAATTGATATCAAAAATAATTATCAAACATGGATCAATCATTTTATAATTGATACCAATTGTTGTTTAACAACAAATTTTCAACATATGAATCAACGAAGATAATTGATATTAATTGTTAACAAGGATATATCAACTATTACGATTAAGCACATCAAACATTTTAACAATATAAGAACCAAATTAACAACAAATATGTTAATATCGGTTGCTTGCACATATCAACAATTCGGTTTTTATCAAAAAGGATAACTAACCGAAATTCCCCCTTGATGCAATGAGGTTTCGTGCTTGGTGCATCTACTACAATATTGTAGTCTTCAAGCACACCTGCAAAAGTACCTAAAAATAGGTTTTTGGTACCCAAACACTTTTGGGTCCTTGGGGGTTAGGCAAATAATAATCATAGCCAAAAGATAAATCCCTATGTTTTGCAAAACATGTGGGTGCTATGTGTCCTACCCGGTTGCAGTAGTGACATGCAGCATTCGGGTTGTGCATATGCCTAGGTTGTGCCAAATACGTTCTAGGTGATCTAAAGTCATCATTCCTAGGAGCGTTGAAATTCCTAGAGTTATTTCTAGGCGGTCTAGAATAATTATTTCTAGATTCATTTGCACAATTCCTAGAATCGTTTCTAGGTGGTCTAAAGTTATTAATTCTAGACTCATTGACAGAAACCCTAGAATCGTTTCTAGATGGTCTAAAGAGATTATTTTTAGACTCACTAAAAAACCTAGTATCGTTTCTAGGTGGTCTAAAATGGTTAATTCTAGACTCATTCCTAGAATTATTTCCAGGTTGCCTTAGATGATTATTTCTGGGCTCACTTGAACAAATCCTAGAATTATTTCTAAGTGGTGCATCATATTTTCTAACAGGATTCTTATTCTTTTTACTCCTTTTATTTTTCTTAGGCATTTTCTTCTTAATCTCTTCAACTATTTTCGGAGCATTTATACTACGTTTTTCTAGAGTGTTCCTAAGTTTCAAATTCTCTAATTTCAAGGAATCACAAGATAAGCAAATAGAACATTTATCAATTGAAGAAGCTTCATTCAATTCCTTGATCTTATTTTAAAACAATGTCATTTTCCAAAAATTTATTTTCTTTTTCTAAAACTTCATTTTATTTTTAAGAACACCATTTTCATTAGTCAAATTTTCAAAATCTATTTCTTGTAAAGAGAGTGTTTTCTGAAAATCTGTTTCTTGCAAAGAAAGTATTTTCTTCAAATCTTTTATTATTTTGGAAGCATTAACAAATTCACCATACAATTCATCATAGGCATTTTGTAATTCTACAAACGAGTGAGAGTTAGATGTACTTACCTCTTCTTCGTTTGCCACGAGACACAATGCGGCGGTAGGTTCATCACATGAGCTGTCCGCTTCTTGAGGCGTACTTTCATAAGTGTCCTCAAGCTTATCCCACATTTCTTTAGCAGTTTTGCAGTGGGAAATTTTCCGATAGTCCTCGTGATTCAAAGCGCTATACAACATATTGATTGCCTTGGTATTGTATTTACTTACCATGGCTTCCCCAACTTTAGTCGTCATTTGCTCACCATACTCGATGATTTGCCATAGACGAAAGTTGCTTGATTTGATGAAGATTCTCATCCGATCTTTCCAATATGTGTAATTGCTTCCATCAAATATTGGAGGCAAAAAGGTAGAGTGACCTTCACCTATTCCTGCAAAAGGACTACTAGTAGAAGCCATAGAAAGATTCTCTCAAACTGTTAAGTCTTTCAGAGAGTTAGGTTCTGATACCAATTGTTAGAAAATACGCTTAACGCTAGAGGGGGGTGAATAGCGTTATAATAAAAATTAGCGTAAACTTGCGGAATTTAAAAATTGCAGGAAATAAATAAGTGCGATAAGTAAATAAATAAGAACGAACGCACCGATGTATCCTGGTTCACCACAACCCGTGGCTAGTCCAATCCCCGAGAGACTCTCTCTAGATTTCCACTAACTTCGTTAAGCTTACGGGTGCTCAACAAACCGTTACACTTGCTCAAGGATACCGCACCTTAAGACTTCACTTGCTCGAGGATACCTCACCCCAAGACTTCACTGTTAAGCTTACGGGTGCCTAACAAACCGTTACAACTTGAGAGCTTGAGTCACACAAGTCTCAAACAACCTTGCTCGAAGATACAACACTCCAAGACTTCACACGAAGGAATAAAATATTCCTTCTTACAACAAGGGATTATAAACTTCCCTTCAAGTGTATAAAAACACTTAACACTCACTTAAACAAGACTCTCTTAATAGAGTAGATATGAGTAAACAAGTACGCTCAAGAACACAACAATAAATTCAAAGAATTGGCTCTCAAAATGTGATAAAGATGATCAAAAATGATATTGAAAGTATTTGTAAGCTTATTGATGTTTAGATCAGAAGTTGTGTGTTTAATGAGTGATATTGGGGTGTATTTATAGCTCCAAAATCACTCCTAGCCGTTGCAAAAGTCATAAAGTCAGATTCTGAAAATCTGTTAGATAGTCGACTATCTTGAGGATATTCGACTATCTAGGCAACGGTCATCAGGATAGTCGACTATCTGATATGGATATTCGACTATCTTGGCAACGGTCATCAGGATAGTCGACTATCCAATATTAGATATTCGACTATCTTGCCTTGCGGAAATGGTCCGTTTTTAAAACAACTAACTTATTGAAAATAAGTTATAAAATGTTTTTCAAAGCTTTGTTTGAAGATATTAAATATTATAAATCTTAAACATGAAAACAATTGTAATGACCATTCCGGATCAATAAAAACATTTAAAATCATTTTGTTTTAAATGTATTGAAACTATTTATTATATAACATTTAAAACCAATTTGTTTTAAATGCAATAAAAATATTTATGATATGCATATATTGTAAAACCATTTGTGATATGCATATATTGTAAAAATGATTATGATATGCCTATATAGTAAAATCATTTATGATATGCATCTATTGTAAAATCATTTTATGATATGCATTGTAAAATCATTTTATAAGAGAAGCCAAGACTCAAACTTAAAGTCGGATCAAGATCACAATAAAGACAATATAAATAAGACTCAACAAAAGGTCTTCATTTATTTTCATTGCTTCATATCTTCTCTTGATCTTGTCTTGAACTTCTTGGACTCCAATTCTTGTCCACTTAAAATAATGTCGCATATCCTTTTCTTCCTCTATGCGCATTGTAAATCTGCATATCAATTCTTTATCTTCCCCCTTGTATGCTTTTGCATATCTACAAAATAAATACGCTTTAGTTAAATATCAATTAAAGTGTATTCAATAATAACTCACATTTATTTGGCATATATTATTTTCCATTTAAATCGGTTTGTCAATTATCAAAACATATAAATATGAACATATACATATGTTCCAACACCAGTTTCATCATGTTGTCCAAGAACGAAACCAAAAGGCCCATCTAACATAGAAAAATAAAGCTACAAAGGTCTTCTTAGTTCTGGCGGGACCAACAAGGGCGACTTAGATAAATACTCCTTGATTTTGTCGAAGGCCCTTCTGCATTCTTCAATCTAGCTTGTTGCAGTATCTTTCCTCAGCATTCTGAAGATTAGCTCACATATCACGGTTGATTGTGCTATGAAGCGGCTGATATTGCGGCGTCCTAAAAAGCTCATCACATTTTTCTTATTCTTTAGGGGTGGAAAGTATTGGATAGCTTTGACTTTTGATGGGTCTAACTCGATCCCTTAGGGACTGACGATGAATCCTAACAGTTTTCCAGCAGGGACTTCTAAGGCGTATTTTGCAGGATTCAACTTTAAATTGTATTTTCTAAGCTGGTGGAAGAATTTCTTCAGGTCTGCTATGTGATCTGAAATCCTTTTAGATTTGATGATAACATCATCCACGTATACCTCTATTTCCCTGTGTATCATGCCGTCAAAGATGATTTTGATGGCTCTCATGCAGGCCGCTCCTGATAAGTAAAGATTTTGACCACTTAATTTCTCTCTCTTACTTGTGTTTTAGTTTTAAATGCTTAAAGGTATTTTCGAAAACTAACGAAATGTATTTACTTGTAGGAATATTGGAAAATGAGCCAAAGAAGGCAAAATCTACTCATAAATGAGTCAAAAGTGAACAAGAGCCAAAACTGGCAAAGAGGCTAGCAGTGCGAACCGCACAATTCTAGTGCCGCCGTAGAATGAGATTCACAGAAGGGTTTTAGACTGCTCAGACAGTGCGTATCGCACCAGAAATGTGCGGTTGTATGAGATCAGGTGCGGCCTCAATCCTTATAATGCGGTCCGTAGAAGACCTCGATTTCCAGTCCTAAGTTCCCAAGTGTGAGGACTTCATAGAAATTGTACGACTGCATAAGGCCATTTTACGGTCTGCATCAAAATTATGCGGCCGCATAACCTCTGTAGGGGCATTTTTGTATGATATTTTTAGCTTAGTATAAATACTACTTTTTGTTCTTTTTAGGTTAATTTTAGTTACTAGAGCTGCACTTTAACATTTTTCTTTACTTTTTTGAGTAAATTTGTATTTGATTGACTTCTTAACATTAGTTTTTCCTTGTTTAATCTATGATTATGCGTTGTACCTTAATTTTTTCTTGTATTTCTTTATTTTTCATAAGTAGCTAAATCTTTAGCTTGGGTTGCGGCTCAACCCTAGTATGGATACTTAATGGGTATTTAATTTTAGGGTTTGTTTGTGATTGAGTTAGTGATATCTAGCCTTGTTTATGCTTGAATTCTAGAATTAATGGTTGCAAAAATTGATTCATACATTTTTTACCTAGTCTTTGCTTGAGAAAGAGAGATTAGATTTAGGAAAACTTTCTAGCTAGGAATGTGGGTGGATTCAAGAAATTAATAGGTCCAATTAAAAGGTCAAATCTAGAGATAATAAGACCCGACTTGAGCATATATCACTGGATTTGTGCAAATACCTATTTGGGCTTGAGAAAGCCAAATTGGGCAAAATCACTCAAACCACCGAGAGGTATAGAGTGAGCAATTGTATGTGTTTGCTATACCAGGAACCTGATAAATCAAAATTTCCCTATAAAGGTGAAAGTCACCCTAGATTCCCTGTGGATCCGATCACATTCAAACCAAAAACACCACCTTTTAATTATCATTTGCAATTCTTAGCTAAAAGTAGAAATGCAGAACAACCAATGAATATGAGGAAATCCAATCTTAGGCACATCGTACATTAAATCTAGTTATATACCTAATCTAAATTCTAACTCCCTGTGGATTCAATCCTGACTCGTGTTGGGCTTGTTATTGGTTCGACCGACTCGCTACCTATTTGTGGTGTGAGTTTGGGCGCGATCAATTTTTTGCGTTGTTGCCAGGGAGTTAATTAGAGTTAGCTATATATCTAGGTTTTGTGTGTTTTGTCTTTCTTTCCTTCCGAGTTACTAATTTCTGTTTGAATTAATTTTAGGTACGAAAATGGCTCTCAACAACAATCCCGTTGGAAATGTTCCATTGGGGAAGGACGTAGGCGATGATGCAATGAAGGAGGTCCCAATTGAACCTCAAGCTAATAGACAAGTCTCCCTGCCTCATGATAATGTGCCCGTCCCTCCCTCACATCCACCATGAGCGACAACCCACCGACAATTGCCAAATGAGGGTTATGCAAGTGTTATAGTCCCATCCTGTATTAGGGCGGGCAACTTCCAAACCACCAACATGATGCTTACTAGAATAACGGGGTTTCTTTACTGGGGCTCCAAATCAAAATGCCTACAAGCATCTCAAGGGGTTTGTCGATATATTTTGGGGGAGCAAGCAAACAAATATTTTTGAGGACGTGCTGAGATTGAGGCTATTTTCCTTCTGGGAAAAGCATTGGACTGGTTAGAGAGGTTCCCCAACCATTCTATCACCACCTGGAATAAGTTTACATAAAAGTTCATTTCCAAATTCTTCTCTTCGGGACATGTAATAATGCTTCGAGATGATATTCTTGCCTTCAAGAAAGTACCCAATGAGCCATTGCACGAGATTTGGGAAAGATATTGTACCATGGTTAAAGAGTGTCCGAACAATGATATGACCAAGGCTGTGATCCAATAGACCTTCTACAAGGGGATCAACACAACTAATCATTGTGTTGTTAACTAACTCGCTGGGGGTAACTTCATGACACACCATATAACGAAGCTTGTGAAATTCTTGATGAGATGGTGGATACCTCTTCGGCGAAGCAAAATAGAGCCAATATGCCACAAGGCGACCCTAATATTATTCACCTACATAAGGAGCTATATGACCACGATCAAGCTATAGCTGAGTTGACAACTACCATAAACCAATTGGCCAAGGCTCAGCTTTAACAAGTTCAAGGGTCAAAACAAGTGCATGCAATGGAAGTTGTGCATATGATGGTAAGAAAAAGAGGGCAACAAGGTCAACAAATGCAAAACAGCTCGGAGCAATATATGAAAGATGATAGTGGTTATGATAAAGGTGATTCATTTAATTAGCAAGATGAAGAAGTTCAATATGTCAATAATTATCAAGGTCAAAGAAACAATGCATATGGGCAAAATCAACAACAATGGAGGTCACAAGGCGTAATTGGAACAACCAAAACCACCAATGCAATTGGAGTGGTGGTAATTCTAATCAAAGCAATTGGAACAATCAAGTAAATCAATGAAATTAGCGTAATCAAGGCACTTGGGGAAACAACAACAATCAAGGCAAATGGGGAGGTAATAATCAAGGAGGGTGGAACAAAAACAACAATCTGGGGCCAAGTTTTCAAAGGCCTACGATGTTCCAACAACCAAGCAATCCACCTCCCTATCCTTCTCAAGGCCTGAGCTCTTCTTCCAATGAGATGGGTAGAGTTGAAAACATAATAGATGATGGAGAAAAATGCCAACCTCGATGCTCAAATAGCCTCGCACAACACTTATACTCGAAACATTAAGGTTCAATAAGGCCAAATCTCACCAATTTTGAACACTCATCCTAAGGGGGAACAACCTAGTGATACGGTGGTGAACCCGAAGGGCATAATACGGGACATGCCACGGCCGTAACGACTGGAAGTGGAAAAGGTGGAGATGCAACCATCTCAAATCAAAGAAGGATTGTGGACGAAGATGTCAAGAGGATGAAATCCCAAGAAACATGGTTCAAGCTAATGAAGAACTGATAATTGATATAGATGAAAGTGTGGAGGAGACGTAAGAAGAGGTGAACCCGTATATGGAACACGTGATTGACATGACGGAACTGGTGGTTCCAAAGGCTAAGGCACTAGTGCCAAGGCCTCCTTCTCTATTCCTTCAAAGTCTTGCAAAGCTAAACAGTGAAAGCTAGTTCAAAAAGATTATCGATATGATGAAGAGTTTGTCAATTAATGTGCCATTAGTTGAGGCATGGGAACAAAAGCAGGGATATGCAAAATTCATGAAGGATTTGGTAACCAAGAAACGATTGATTAATTTTGAAACCATCAAGATGACACACCAAGTGAGTGCTATTATGCACTTAATGGCTCAAAAGTTGGAAGATCTTGGCGCTTTCGCCATCCCCCGCACTATTGGGAGCGCTGATTTTGCTATAACATTATGTGATCTTGGTGCAAGTATCAATTTGATTCCCTACTCAGTGTTTGAAACATTGGGAATTGGGCAACCAAGACCCACATCCATGAGGTTGCAATTGGTGGATCAGAAAATGAAGAGGCCTTTGAGCATCATTGATAATGTTTTGGTTAGATTTAATAAGTTCATCCTCCTAGCGGATGTCGTTATCCTTGATTGTGAACTGGACTATGAGGCGCATATCATTTTGGGTAGACCTTTCCTTGCAATGGGGAAGGTTCTTGTTGATGTGGAAACCAATGAGCTCACTTTCTAGATAGGTGACAAAAAGGTGGTTTTCCATATGGGAAAATCAATGAAGCAACCGAATAGTAATGAAGTTTGTTCATTTGTGGATTTTGTGAGTGATGTGATAGTTGATGATAGTGCAACAATGAATGTTGATGACAAATTGGAAGTTGGTTTGCTCAACATATATGATTATGATGAGTAGAGTGATGGCTACGTGGAGTGTGTAAATGCATTGCAAGGCATGGTCTCGTACACTTATAAGCGTCGAAAACTATCTTTGGATCATCAAAACTAGAAGATTTCCAACAAAGCCCTCAATCGAGGAGCCTCCTACCTTAGAGCTAAAGCCATTTCCCTCGCACGTATGAATTCCTTGGCCCTTCCTCTACTTTACCAATTATCCTTTCTTCGTGCTTAACAAACGTGTAGGAAAAGTTCACTTTGAAGGTGCTATATAGGAGGAAAAGAGCAATCGGTTGGACTTTGGCAGATATCCAGGGCATAAGCCTCACCTTTTGCATGCTCAAGACTATTGGAGGAGGGTGCCAAATTGTCTGTTAAACATCAAAGAGGATCGAATGAAGCAATGCAAGAGGTGGTAAAAAAGGAGACATTCAAGTGGTTAGATATCGGGGTTGTGTATCCTATTTCTGATAGCTCATGGACCTCTCTATTGCAATGTTTCCCAAGTGAAAGGAGCATGACTGTGGTGAAATGAGAAAAACGAATTGATACCAACAACAACCTTCACCGGATGGGGAGTGTGCATTGACTATAGGAAGCTTAGCTAAGTTACTCTGAATGATCATTTCCTGCATCTATTTCTTGACCAAATGCTTGAATGTTAGCTAGGCTACTTCTTATTGCTTTCTGGATAGATACTCCAGTTATAACCAAATCCTTATTGTTCGTGAGGACCAAGAGAAGACCACTTTCACTTGTCCTTATGGTACTTTCTTGTTTTCAAGGATGACTTTTGGGTTGTGTAATGTACCAACGACATTTCAAGGTGTATGATGGCTATTTTCACTGATATTGTGGAGGAAAAACTTGAGGTCTTTATCGATGATTTTTCTGTGGTTGAAAACACATTTGAAGAGTGTTTGAACAATTTGGGTTGGGTATTAGCTAGATGTGAGGAGACCAATTTGGTGTTGAACTAGGAAAAGTGTCATTAATGGTCAAGAAAGGCATGGTACATGGCTAAGAAATTTCAAAATATGGTATTGAGTTTAACCAAGCTTAGATTGAGGTGATCTCCAAAATCCCTCTTCCTATATCCGTGATGGGAGTTAGAAGTTTCCTGGGTCATGCAAGTTTTTATCGCTGATTAATCAAGGACTTTTCCAAGGTGGTAAATCCTTTGTGTAAAATTTTGGAGAAGGATACCAAGTTCCATTTTAATAAATATTGCATGAAGGTACTCGAGTTTCTTAAGTCCAAGTTGACTACTACTCCTATTATCACCGCACTGAATTGGAGCTTGCCTTTTTAGCTCATGTGTGATGGTAGTGATGTGGTTGGAAATCTTCCATCTAGTCTACTATGCTAGCAAGACTATGAATGATGCCCAAGTCAACTACATAGTGACCAAAAAGGAGCTATTCGCGATTGTGTTTCCCATGCAGATACTCCGGCCGTATTTGATGGGTACAAAGCTGATTGTGCACATCGACCCACCTTGCTATTTGATGAGCAAGAAAGATTCTAAGGCAAGGTTGACGCGGTGTGTGTTTCTTTTGTAAGAGTTTCATCTAGATATTCAAGACTGCAAGGGTAGTAAGAATCAGGTGGCTGACCACTTATCCCATTTGGAAAAGGAGGGGAGGCCACATGACAGCCTTGAGATCAACGGTTCATTTCCCAATGAGCAACTCTTATTCATTTCAATGACCGGGATGCCATGTTCATCGATCTAGCCAACTATCTTATTAGCGATATTGTACCGATTGAGTTATTTTCAAACCAAAGGAAAAGCTCAAACAAGATTGTTTGGATTACTATTGGGATGAGTTGCATCTTTTCGAATATGTACTGATGGTGTTATTGGGCGATATGTGGCAGAAGAAGAACAAATGTTAATTCTTGATGCTTGCCACTTTTCATCATATGATGGTCACCATGGTGGAGCGAGAACGGCTGCAAAGATTTTGATTTGTGGATTCTATTGGCCTACCCTCTATAAAGATACTAGAGATCTTGTAAAGCGTTGTGATGAATGCCAAAGAGTCGATGGAATTTCTAAGAAAAATGAGATGCCCCTTACCACCATTTTTAGAGATTGATATCTTTGATGTTTGGGGTATTTATTTCATGGGACTGTTTGTGAGCTCTTGTGGGAACACTTACATTTTTACAGCTGTGGATTATGTTTCAAACTAGGTTGAAACCGTGGCTTTGCCCAACAATGAAACTTGAAGTGTGGTTGGCCTTCTTGAAAAGGAAAGGTTTCGTACTCCGCAAGCCATTATTAGTGATGGGTGTCGTGCCCCCTTTTTCTCAGGAAATCGGGCTTATGATATTTGTTTGGGAAAACTCTTTCCTTTTGAGAAAGGGCTTTTTCGATTTTGAAGAATCGCCACCTAACAATTTTATGGTGTGTTAAGGCACCTATGGGGTTCAAGTACAACTATGTTTGATAACAATAGATAGGGTAAGTGCTTGAAATTGTCCCAAGGAGAATTTGTTAGGTACACCTCAGGATCCCCTAATGTGGTTCCCGACCAGATAATTTTTGTGAATTTGGGAAATTAGCAAGTGAACAAACAAGGCTCAAATAATAGTAGATTTTAAATAAACAAGTGATTGAAAACGATTAAATAAAGCAAGGTTTTGAAAAGAGTTATAATCTAAGCATGCTGATGAATATAAAGGGGTCCTAGGTTTGTTTATAATATGGATCACACTAATGCAATACCTGATAATCACTACTCAAAAGATGGGCTACACATAGTATTAACGCACATGTCATCATATCCATATCTACCCTTCCTACCCTATAAAGGTATTAACAGTGCGGATTGGTCTCGACCTCTATAGCGTACTATTACCCACCCCATTCCTGTCAGTCTCGTAAGAGTTTTAGGACTACTATTCCTATAGAGGGAGGATTTTAGGATAACTCTTGGGTTTAAAGGTAAAAGGCTTAGCGACATACAAAAACACGTAGGACGACATTTAAAGGGGAAACATGTAAGCATTAGAAGGCTCATATAAACCTCCGCAATAATGCATATAAATAGCACGACTCAAACACAGTTAAAGTCTGAATTTTTTAAGTCCTAAAGCAGGGGATTTGAGTCAGAACCACATTCATTATATAGCTTAAATAAGAATTCCAATCAGGCTTGCCTATTGGTTGTAGCAGTTGATAATTAACAAAGGCAGTTCCAGTTTTATTCGAGTAGTTACCTAAGGTTTGCCTAGGCATAAAAATGATATCATATGAGCATGATATCTATAGTGATACAGTAAAGCAGTGGTTAGTTTTAAATAGATGACTTGGGATCCTATTGGCATACTTTCTAATGGTATTAAGTCAATGAAGTGTTTAAAAAAAGGAACTTATTAAAGAAGCGGCAGAGTAACCCAAAATAACAACATGAACTAGATGCTTCTCCAGCTAAATTGTTTTTAAATTCCATATGGGCATGATTTCTACTATAGCTATTTAGATTCTATAGGCATGGTATCTAATTGTAAAGCTGATTTTTGACCTATAGACATGATTTCTAACGAAAACGAGTTCGGATACATACTGAACGAGAATAGAGCTTCAATTACTTTATATCCTATAGGAATGATTTCTAGTTGCAAACCTAATCTTTAACCCTATAAGCATGTTATCTATTAAAGCCATTTATGTCCTACAGACATGATTTCTAGTTATGAAGGTGAAGCATGCAGAATTTATTTTAAACAAGCACTGATCCTATAGGCATGGTTTCTAGTTATGAAAGTGAATTATGCAAAATTTATTTTAACCATGCACTGATCCTATAGGCATGATTTCTACCCAATCTACCCACAATGCACAACTACCTGCCATTTTCACTAATCTCCCTGAAATTATTTACAAATTATTACAAACTTAATGATTGAATTACAAAAGAAGTGCAGAAATAAGAAATTACAACCAAAAGAAGCCTGATCTTGACTTCCTATCTGAGTTATACAATTAATCACTTCAACGCCAATGTTTCAAAGCCTTTGTCATACCTGAGTGTGTCAAAGTTCCCTAAGGATCTCATGGTATCCCGGGCAGTGCACACACCCAGGTTTACATAACCAAATTGAATGAGTGCAGTGTGGAAGGGCCAGCCCTTATGTGTCCAAGATTAGATGGAACTCAAGGGTCCCAAGGAAAGGACTCATACAAGAGGGGCAGAACCTAGTTTCTAAGAGTATAGTAGAGGTGTCGATAAGAGATTTATTAAAACTGAGTTGGAAATGTTAAGTGGTAAAGGGTGATTTGAAAACAGTTGTAGTTGTGAAACTTAAACTACATAGAATCAGAAATCATTCAAATGGGCAAGAGATTATGAGATACATTATATAATCCCAGCAGGGGTCTGGTTTGGTCATGCACAACAATAGTTGATGTTGGCATGGATACAAACCATCCAAAGGAACACAAACACACATGGGGGGTATGGCGGTTTGGGATTTATAGGGTAGAAAGTACACGACAAATGACTGATGGAGTACACATATAGGTAAGCATTAATTTAAAAGGGGAAGGGAATATATTACAGCATGCTAGTAACATAATTTGACTGTGGAAACATGAGCAGAAGTAAACAAGAATGAGAAATTGAATGAAGTTAAGGAAACATGTTGTTGTTGAGACTTAAAAATTAACTAGGACATACCAATCTATCCTTGGTTTTCAATCGGCTAGACAAATCAATAGCATAAGTAGCAGTCAAGTTTTGAGTGTAAGTATGTGTTCTGAACTCAAGTTGTTCATGTGTTTAAAAGGAGAGAGGGTAGGGTATTTATAGTGTGAAAATGAGCTGAAATTAAGGTAATAAGTAAGTCTTAACACAAGCATGGAAATAATCATCATCAAAATCAATTAACAAAAGTGATTTCATATAATTATGGAATTATTGCTTAACGGGTACTAACAAGTTTTAATTAAGGAAAGAAAATCAGTTTGGGACAGATTGATTTTCCACATAAGGGGCAATAAAAGCATGAAGTGAATAATCAAGTCTAAGTACAAAATATGCTTAGTTTTGGGAAATGATTATGCAAGGTAAGACATTATAGTAATTAAATAAGGGAAATCAGTTAATTCAAACAAACGAGTAAAACTAGAGTTCATGAGAAAACTTTTTGCAATCAGTCAATATTGAGGGAATCAGGATCAATCAAGAAAGAAACATAATTCTGCACTTCAACATATAAATAGAATGAACAACAGTATCAGACATGCAAGGCCAAACACATTTGTAAAAGAAACAACATAAACATACAGTAGTAGCAGGAATACTCTAGGATTCAATTGTAATCTACTTGAAGCACTGTAGTCAACAAGGTCAAGTAGTTACACAAAATCAAAAGTGAAGAGAGCATAGTAACAGGTAAAGAGAGTCAGAAACCAGTAAAGGTCTCACAGTAACAATAAGTGAGGAAAACCCTTTAAGAAATTAGGGCTTGAACAATAGTCAAGCTTAAGAGATGATAGGAACTCAGAATCAGATAAGTCAACTAGGGAAAAGAACTTAATCGAACAAGTATACACTCAAACAAATAAGAATAGTTTCAGAACTCGGATAAAACCAAAATACCTAGGATTTTCAATATGTTGAATCGAATCGAAGGAAAGCATAACAAGTTGTTTGAACATGGTGAAATCATAAAACAACATTAAAAAAAAATCAGAGAACAGGTCTTTAAGAAGAAGTCAAGTGAAAACCCTAATCGTTGAAAAATGAAGAATCACTTTGAAAGAAATTGGAGAATCTTTGAAAAATACTTAAGAAATTCATAGTAAGCATAGATCTAAGATAGATCTGAAAGAAAATTGAGAAGTCTTAGAGCTAGGGTTTTAGAATACCAGAAAAAGTGAGAAAGACTTTGAAAGTTACTGATCTAGCCAGAAAAGTCAAATCGTATTTGAACGGCCACGGATGGTCGGAGAAAGACCAGGGATGGCCGAAGAAAGGCCATGAATGGATGTTGACCAAGGATTGGACCAGATCTCTTTGGAATATGGCCATTAAATCGCACAAACGGGCCACCATGATATGCAGAAGGCTGGTATACACCTCAAATGACCAGGGAGTTAATTAGATTTAGCAATATATCTTGGTTTTGTGTGTTTTTTCTTTCTTTCCTTCCGAGTTACTAATTTCTGTTTGAATTAATTTTAGGTACGAAAATGGCTCTCAAAACCGATCCCATTGGAAATGTTCCATTGGGGAAGGACATGGGCGATGATGCAATGAAGGAGGTCCCAATTGAACCTCAAGCTAATAGACAAGTCTCCCTGCCTCATGATAATGTGCCCATCCCTCCCTCACATCCACCACGAGAGACAGCCCATCGACAATTGCCAAATGAGGGTTATGAAAGTGTTATTAGTCCCATCCTGTATTAGGGCGGGCAACTTCCAAATCACCAACGTGATGCTTAATATAATAGCGGGGTTTTTTTACTGGGGCTCCAAACCAAAATGCCTACAAGCATCTCAAGGGGTTTGTCGATATACTTTGGGGGAGCAAGAAAACAAATATTTTTGAGGACGAGCTGAGATTGAGGCTATTTTCCTTCTGGGAAAAGCATTGGACTGGTTAGAGAGGTTCCCCAACCATTCTATCACCACCTGGAATAAGTTTGCATAAAAGTTCATTTCCTAATTCTTCTCTCCGGGACATGTAACAATGCTTCGAGATGATATTCTTGCCTTCAAGAAAGAACCCAATGACCATTGCGCGAGATTTGGGAAAGATATTGTACCATGGTTAAAGAGTGTCCGAATAATGATACGACCAAGGCTATGATCCAATAGACCTTCTACAAGGGGATCAACACAACTAATCATTATGTTGTTAACCAACTCGCTGGGGGTAACTTCATGAACACACCATATAACGAAGCTTGTGAAATTCTTGATGAGATGGTGGATACCTCTTCGGCGAAGCAAAATAGAGCCAATGTGCCACAAGGCGACCCTAATATTATTCACCTACATAAGTAGCTATATGACCACTATCAAGCTATAGCTGAGTTGACAACTACCATAAACCAATTGGCCAAGGCTCGGCTTCAACAAGTTCAAGGGTCAAAACAAGTGCATGCAATGGAAGTTGTGCATATGATGGTAAGAAAAAGAGGGCAACACGGTCAACAAATGCAAAACCGCTCGGAGCAATTTATGCAAGATGATAGTGGTTATGATCAAGGTGATTCATTTAATTAGCAAGATGAAGAAGTTCAATACGTCAATAATCAAGGTCAAAGAAACAATGCTTATGGGCAAAATCAACAACAATGGAGGTCACAAGGGAACCAAGGTAATTGGAACAACCAAAACCACCAAGGCAGTTGGAGCGGTGGTAATTCTAATCAAAACAATTGGAACAATCAAGTAAAAAGCAAACTGGGGTAATCAAGGCACTTGGGGCAACAACCAGAATCAAGGCAACTGGGGAGGTAATAATCAAGGAGGGTGGAACAACAACAACAATCGGGGGCCAAGTTTTCAAAGGCCTACGATGTTCCAACAACCAAGCAATCCACCTCCCTATCCTTCTCAAGGTCTGAGCTCTTCTTCCAATGAGATGGGTAGAGTTGAAAACATAATAGATGATGGAGAAGAATGCGAACCTCGATGCTCAAATAGCCTCGCACAACACTTTTACTCGAAACTTTAAGGTTCAATAAGGCCAAATCTCACAAATTTTGAACACTCATCATAATGGGGAACAACCTAGTGATACAGCGGTGAACCCGAAGGGTGGGCATAATACAGGACATGCCACGACCGTAAGGACTGGAAGTGGAAAAGGTGGAGATGCAACCATCTAAAATCAAAGAAGGATTGTGGATGAAGATGTTATGGTTCAAGAGGATGAAATCCCAAGAAATATGGTTCAAGCTAATGAAGAACTGATAATTTATATAAATGAATGTGTGGAGGAGACGTAAGAAGAGGTGAACACGTATATGGAACACGTGATTGACATGACGGAACTGGTGGTTCCAAAGTCTAAGGCACTAACGCCAAGGCCTCCTTCTCTATACCTTCAAAGTCTTGCAAAGCAAAACAGTGAAAACTAGTTCAAAAAGTTTATCGATATGATGAAGGATTTGTCAATTAATGTGCCATTAGTTGAGGCATAGGAACAAAAGCAGGGATATGCAAAATTCATGAAGGATTTGGTAACCAAGAAACGATTAATGAATTTTGAAACCATCAATATGACACACCAAGTGAGTGCTATTATGCACTTAATGGCTCCAAAGTTGGAAGATCTGGGTGCTTTCGCCATCCCTCGCACTATTGGGAGCGCTGATTTTGCTATAGCATTATGTGATCTTGGTGCAAGTATCAATTTGATTCCCTAATCAGTGTTTGAAACATTGGGAATTGGGCAACCAAGACCCACATCCATGAGGTTGCAATTGGTGGATCGGAAAATGAAGAGGCCTTTGAGTATCATTGATAATGTTTTGGTTAGATTTAATAAGTTCATCCTCCTAGCGGATGTCTTTATCCTTGATTGTGAACTGGCCTATGAGGCGCATATCATTTTGGGTAGACCTTTCCTTGCAATGGGGAAGGTTCTTGTTGATGTGGAAACCAATGAGCTCACTTTCTAGATAGGTGACAAAAAGGTGGTTTTCCATATGGGCAAATCAATGAGGCAACCTAATAGTAATGAAGTTTGTTCATTTGTGGATTTGGTGAGTGATGTGATAGTTGATGATAGTGCAACAATGAATGTTGACGACAAATTGGAAGTTGTTTTGCTCAACATATATTTTTATGTTGAGTAGAGTGATGGCTATGTGGAGTGTGTAAATGCATTGCAAGACATGGTCTCGTACACTTATAAGTGTCGAAAACTATCTTTGGATCGTGAAAACTGGAAGACTTCTCCAACAAAGCCCTCAATCGAGGAGCCTCCTACCTTAGAGCTAAAGCCATTTCCCTCGCACCTCAGGTACGAATTCCTTCGCCCTTCCTCTACTTTACCAGTTATCCTTTCTTCGTGCTTAACTAACGTGTAGGAAAGTCCATTTTGGAGGTGCTATAGAGGAGGAAAAGAGCAATCGGTTGGACTTTGGCAGATATCCAGGGCATAAGCCTCGCCTTTTGCATACTCAAGACTATTGGAGGAGGGTGCCAAATTGTCTGTTAAACATCAAAGAGGATCAAATGAAGCAATGCAATAGATGGTAAAAAAGGAGACAATCAAGTGGTTAGATATTGGGGTTGTGTATCCTATTTCTGATAGCTCATGGACCTCTCTATGACAATGATTTCCAAGTGAAAGGAGCATGACTGTGGTGACAAATGAGAAAAACGAATTGATACCAACAAGAACCTTCACTGGGTGGGGAGTGTGCATTGACTATAGGAAGCTTAGCAAAGTTACTCGGAAAGATCATTTCCTGCATCTATTTCTTGACCAAATGCTTGAAGGTTAGCTGGGCTACTTCTTATTGCTTTCTGGATAGATACTCCAGTTATAACCAAATCCTTATTATTCGTGAGGACCAAGAGAAGACCACTTTCACTTGTCCTTATGGTACTTTCCTCTTTTCAAGGATGACTTTTGGGTTATGTAATGTGCCAACGACATTTCAAGGTGTATGATGGCTATTTACACTGATATTGTTGAGGACAAACGTGAGGTCTTTATCGATGATTTTTTTTTGGTTGAAAATACATTTGAAGAGTGTTTGAACAATTTGGGTTGGGTATTAGCCAGATGTGAGGAGACCAATTTGGTATTGGACTAGGAAAGGTGTCATTAATGGTCGAGAAAGGCATGGTACTTGGCTAAGAAATTTCAAAATATGGTATTGAGTTTAACCAAGCTAAGATTGAGGTGATCTCCAAACTCCCTCTTCCTATATCCGTGAAGGGAGTTAGAAGTTTCTTGGGTCATGCAAGTTTTTATCGCTGATTAATCAAGGACTTTTCCAAGGTGGTAAATCCTTTGTGTAAAATTTTGGAGAAGGATACCAAGTTCCATTTTAATAAATATTGCATGAAGGTATTCGAGTTTCTTAAGTCCAAGTTGACTACTACTCCTATTATCACCGCATCGAATTGGAGCTTGCCTTTTGAGCTCCTGTGTGATGGTAGTGATGTTGTGGTTGGAAATCTTCCATCCGATCTACTATGATAGCAAGACCATGAATGATGCCCAACTCAACTACATAGTGACCAAAGAGGAGCTATTCACTATTGTGTTTCCCATGCAGATACTCCGGCCGAGATGGATACAAAGGTGATTGTGCACATCGACCCACCTTGCTATTTGATGAGAAAGAAAGATTCTAAGGCAAGATTGACGCGGTGTGTGCTTCTTTTGTATGAGTTTCATCAAGAGATTCAAGACTGCAAGGGTAGTAAGAATCAGGTGGCTGACCACTTATCCCATTTGGAAAAGGAGGGGAGGCCACATGACATCCTTGAGATCAATGGTTCATTTCTCGATGATCAACTCCTATTCATTTCAATGACCGAGATTCCATGTTCATCTATCTAGCCAACTATCTTATTAGTGATATTATGCCGATTGAGTTATTTTCAAACTAAAGGAAAAGCTCGAACAAGATTGTTTGGATTACTATTGGGATGAGTTGTATCTTTTCAAATATGTACTGATGGTGTTATTGGGCGATTTGTGGCTGAAGAAGAACAAATGTTAATTCTTGATGCTTGCCACTTTTCATCATATGGTGGTCACCATGGTGGAGAGAGAACGGCTACAAAGATTTTGACTTGTGGATTCTATTGGCCTACCCTCTATAAAGATACTAGAAATCTTGTAAAGCGTTGTGATGAATGCCAAAGAGTCGATGGAATTTCAAAGAAAAATGAGATGCCCCTTACCACCATTTTTAGAGATTGATATCTTTGATGTTTGGGGTATTTATTTCATGGGACTGTTTGTGAGCTCTTGTGGGAACACTTACATTTTTATAGCTGTGGATTATGTTTCAAACTAGGTTGAAACCGTGGCTTTGCCCAACAATGAAACTTGAAGTGTGGTGGCCTTCTTGAAAAGGAAAGGTTTCGTACTCCGCAAGAAATTATTAGTGATGGGTGTCGCGCCCCCTTTTTCTCACGAAATCGGGCTTATGATATTTGGTTGGGAAAACTATTTCCTTTTGGGGAAGGACTTTTTCGATTTTGAAAAGTCGCCACCTAACAATTTTATGGTGTGTTAGGGCACCTATGGGGTTCAACTACAACTATGTTTGATAACTATAGATAGAGTAAGGGCTTGAAATTGTCCCAAGGAGAATGTATTAGGCACGCCTCAGGATCCCTTAATGTGGTTCCGGACCAGATAATTTTTGTGAATTTGGGAAATTAGCAAGTGAACAAACAAGGCTCAAATAATAGTAGATTTTAAATAAACAAGTGATTGAAAATGATTAAATAAAGCAAGGTTTTGAAAAGTGTTATAATCTAAGCATGCTGATGAATATAAAGGGGTCTTAGGTTTGTTTATAATATGGATCACACTAATGCAATACCTGATAATCACTCCTCAAAATATGGGCTACACATAGTATTAACGCACAGGTCATCATATCCATATCTACCCTTCCCACCATATAAAGGTATTAACAGCGCGGATTGGTCTCGACCTCTATAGCGTACTATTACCCACCCCATTCATGTCAGTCTCGTAAGAGTTTTAGGACTACTATTCCTATAGAGAGAGGATTTTAGGCTAACTATTGGGTTTAAAGCTAAAAGGCTTAGGCGACATACAAAAACACGTAGGACGACATTTAAAGGGGAAACATGCAAGCATTAGAAGGCTCATATAAACCTTCGCAAATAATGCATATAAATAGCACGGCTCAAACACAGTTAAAGTCTGAATTTTTTAAGTCCTAAAGCGGGGGATTTGAGTCAGAACCACATTTATTATATAGCTTAGATAAGAATTCCAATCAGGCTTGCCAATTGGTTGTAGCAGTTGATAATTAACAAAGGCAGTTCCAGTTTTATTCAAGTAGTTACCTAAGGTTTGCCTAGGCATAAAAATGATATCCTATGAGCATGATATCTATAGTGATACAGTAAAGCAGTGGTTAGTTTTAAATAGATGACTTGGGATCCTATTGGCATGCTTTCTAATGGTATTAAGTCAATGAAGTGTTTAAAAAAAGGAACTTATTAAAGAAGCGGCAGAGTAACCCAAAATAACAACATGAACTAGATGGCTCCTCCAGCTAAACTGTTTTTAAATTCCATATGGGCATGATTTCTACTATAGCTATTTAGATCCTATAGGCATGGTATCTAATTGTAAAGCTGATTTTTGACCTATAGACATGATTACTAAAGAAAATGAGTTCGGATACATACTGAACGAGAATTGAGCTTCAATTACTTTGTATCCTATAGGAATGATTTCTAGTTGCCAACCTGATCTTTCACCCTATAAGCATGTTAGCTACTAAAGCCATTTATGTCATATATGCATGATTTCTAGTTATGAAGGTGAAGCATGCAGAATTTATTTTAAAAAAGCACTGATCCAATAGGCATGGTTTCTAGATATGAAAGTGAAATATGCAAAATTTATTTTAACCATGCACGGATCCTATAGGCATGATTTCTACCCAATCTACCCACAACGCACAACTACATAACATTTTCACTAATCTCCCTGAAATTATTTACAAATTATTACAAACTTAATGATTGAATTACAAAAGAAGTGCAGAAATAAGAAATTACAACCAAAAGAAGCCTGCTCTTGACTTCCTATCTGAGTTATATTATTGATCACTTCAACGCCAATGTTTCAAAGCCTTTGTCATACCTGAGTGTGTCAAAGCTCCCTAAGGATCTCAGGGTATCCCGGGTAGTGCACACACCCAGGTTTACATAACCTAATAGAATGAGTGCAGTGTGGAAGGGCCAGCCTTTATGTGTCCAAGATTAGAGGGAACTCAAGGGTCCCAAGGAAGGACTCATACAAGAGGTGCAGAACCTTGGTTCTAAGAGTATAGTATAGGTGTCGATAAGAGATTTATTAAAACTGGGTTGGAAATGTTAAGTGGTAAAGGGTGATTTAAATCGGAAATCATTCTAATGGGCAAGAGATTATGAGATACATTGTATAATCCCAGCAGGGGTCTGGTTTGGTCATGCACAACAATAGTTGATGTTGGCATATATACAAACCATCCAAAGGAACACAAACACATATGGGGGTATGGCAGTTTGGGATTTATAGGGTAGAAAGTACATGACAAATGACTGATGGAGTACACATATGGTAAGCATTAATTTAAAAGGGGAAGGGAATATATTACAGCATGCTAGTAACATAATTTGACTGTGGAAACATGAGCAGAAGTAAACAAGAATGAGAAATTGAATGAAGTTAAGGAAACATGTTGTTGTTGAGACTTAAAAATTAACTAGGACATACCAATCTATCCTTGGTTTTCAATCGGCTAGACAAATCAATAGCATAAGTAGCAGTCAAGTTTTGAGTGTAAGTATGTGTTCTGAACTCAAGTTGTTCATGTGTTTAAAAGGAGAGAGGGTAGGGTATTTATAGTGTGAAAATGAGCTGAAATTAAGGTAATAAGTAAGTCTTAACACAAGCATGGAAATAATCATCATCAAAATCAATTAACAAAAGTGATTTCATATAATTATGGAATTAGTGCTTAACGGGTACTAACAAGTTTTAATTAAGGAAAGAAAATCAGTTTGGGACAGATTGATTTTCCACATAAGGGGCAATAAAAGCATGAAGTGAATAATCAAGTCTAAGTACAAAATATGCTTAGTTTTGGGAAATGATTATGCAAGGTAAGACATTATAGTAATTAAATGAGGGAAATCGGTTAATTCAAATAAACGAGTAAAACTAGAGTTCATGAGAAAACTTTTTGCAATCAGTCAATATTGAGGGAATCAGGATCAATCAAGAAAGAAACATAATTCTGCACTTCAACATATAAATAGAATGAACAACAGTATCAGACATGCAAGGCCAAACACATTTGTAAAAGAGACAACATAAACATACAGTAGTAGCAGGAATACTCTAGGATTCAATAGTAAAAGAGATCTACTTGAAGCACTGTAGTCAACAAGGTCAAGTAGTTACACAAAATCAAAAGTGAAGAGAGCATAGTAACAGGTAAAGAGAGTCAGAAACCGGTAAAGGTCTCACAATACCAATAAGTGAGGAAAACCCTTTAAGAAATTAGGGCTTGAACAATAGTCAAGCTTACGAGATGATAGGAACTCAGAATCAGATAAGTCAAATACATAAAAGAACTTAATCGAACAAGTATACACTCAAACAAACAAGAATAGTTTCAGAACTCGGATAAGACCAAAAGACCTAGGGTTTTCAATATGTTGAATCGAATTGAAGGAAAGCATGCAAGTTGTTTGAACATGGTGAAATCATAAAAAAACATTAAAAAAATCAGAGAAGAGGTCTTTAAAAAGAAGTCAAGTGAAAACCCTAATTGTTGAAAAATGAAGAATCACTTTGAAAGAAATTGGAGAATATTTGAAAAATACTTATGAAATTCATAGTAAGCACAGATCTAAGATAGATCTGAAAGAAAATTGAAAAGTCTGAGAGCTAGGGTTTTAGAATACCCAGAAAAAGTTAGAAAGACTTCGAAAGTTACTGATCTAGCTAGAAAAGTCAAATCTTACTTAAACGGCCACGGATGGTCGGAGAAAGACTAGGGATGGCCAACGAAAGGCCAGGAATGGATGTTGACCAAGGATTGGACCATATCTCTTTGGAATCTGGCCATGAAATCGCACAAACGGGCCACCATGATATGCAGAAGGCTGGTATACACCTCAAATGACCATATGAGATCATGGATTAGGTGGGGATTGAAGTGGATTAGGGTAGAATTAGGTGGCGATGGCTAGGGTTCATATGAGGTTGCAGAGAGAATTAGGAGAGGAAAGGGATTCAAAGGCAATGGGTGGTGGGAAATGATTTAGGTTTAGGGGTCTTTCGGGGTTAAAAAGGGAAAGGGTGAATGATGGTCATTGATCTGAATGATTAATGGCTTGAATTAAAGAGGGTAGGTAGGGGTCTGAGTTTGGGTTAGGGCTTAGTAATTGAAACACATTTTGGGACAAAATTTAAATAGCCATTTTTTTCTTTTAATTTATAAAAAATAGTAAATATATTTCTAAAAATAAATTGAAAGCACAAAAATAATTTACAATATATAATTAACAATTTTAAAACATAAGATCTCATTTTATAAATATGAGACAAATTTAAACCTAATAATGGCTAATATTGCAATTATATGCAATTAGCTTTAAAAAATACTAAATGAAACTTTAAAAATATATTAAATTTAACTTAGCCATACTTTTGCATAAATATAAAAATCCAATAAATGAATCATCAAAAATAATAATTTTGTACATAATTATTAGGATTTTATGGATGAAAAAAGGGAAATAAATCAATTTAAAAACCTTTTAAAATTATGAAAAAATAATAAAACACGTGGACACACACACACACAGACATATATATATATAAAATCTACTTTGAAACTATTATGCATACTGAAAATATATAGGGAAAAATTGGGTGTCAACATGGGTGTTCACATTTTTGCAATCGAGCTTTTGATGCCTTACACACCAAGTATGGTGTCACTCTTAATGTCTCCACCATTACCACCCTCAGCGGATTGGTTGAAGTTCCCAATCGGGATATCAAGAGCATTTTGTCGAAGATTGTGAATGCCAACCGGACTGATTGGCTAAGAAAACCTCTTTGCGCTTATAAGACGGCCTACAAGACACCGATTGGGATATCTACATATCGACTAAGGTATGGAAAGGCGTGTATCTTCTAGTAAAACTTGAGCATAAAGCCATGTGGGTGTTGAAAAAGTTGAACGTTAAGTGAGATGTTGCTGCAAACCTAAAAGTGGCGCATTTGAATGTGCTAGATAAATTATGGTATCATGCCTACACAAGTTGGTCCTTTTATAATGAGAAGATGAAGTACCTACATGACGATTACATCCACAACAAGTTGTTCAAAGAAGGTAGTTTGGTGTTATTGTTCAATTCCCAGTTGAAGATGTTTCCAGGCAAGTCGAAATCAAAATGGAGTGGACCCTTTAAAGTAGTGAATGTAACCTCCTTTGGGGCTCTAGATTTGAAAAATAAGAATGATGAGGTTATTAGAGTCAATGGGCACCGGGTTAAACATTAGCTTGTAAAGGTCGATGATGGACACATTGTGGTGGTTCTCCATTTCTCATGATTGGTAAGTTGCGTCGTGCCGTGACGTTAAATCAGCCGCTTTTTGGGAGGCAACCCATGTCTTTTCATTTTTTTTCCTTCTATTAGATAGGCTTGGCTTTGTGCTGACCAGCTTTGAAATGTATGCATGAATGGGTGTGCATTGTAGTGCCTCTACATGAAAAATTTGGCTAAGTGTCAAAGTGCATAGTTTTTGAACTTGGACTGTGAAAGTTTCTTAAGGTATTGCGGCCGCATACATTTTTGTGCAGTCCGCACTCACGTTTGTACATGTTGCTGCCAGTCATCTCAGAAGCAGGTAAGCAGTGCGGTCCATATCAAAAATCTGCGGCTGCAATAAGTTAAAACATGGGTCCTACAGGTAAAAATTATAAATAGGTCTTCTCTTTTCTTTTTACACTTTTCGCTCATCTAAGTCCTAAAGACAAGCCTGCACGGTAACTTTCCCCATTTGCACTCAAATTGTTCACTAAATCCATCACCTACATATTCATTATTGGTATGTTATATTCCTCATTAGACTTATTAACTTTTATTTGATTTTGTTCTTAGATTTAGGGTTAATTACATGCTTTAAAATGTCAATGTTTCGTTGTTTTTGCTTAAAATCATGTGGGTAGCATTATGTATGATAATTGGGGTCTAGGTAATGTACTAACGAAGTTTGATTTCTAAAACCATGTCAATTAGAGAATAAAATGGCATGAAACCTAGGTCAGTGCCCGTTAATTTTGAATTGTGCGACCGCACACATTTTTGTGCGGTCCATAATAGAGGCCATGCGGACGAACCCACTTTTATGCCCACAACCCTTAATTTCTAAAAATATTGAGCTTGACTTATGCTGCCGCACTCAAAACTATGCACTCCGCTATGGACTTATGCGGTAACACTGACTTTTATGCAGTCTGTAATGATGGAACTTCAGAGACCCCAGTAGTCTTAGCCCGCGGCTTTACGGCTGCACTTATTTTGTGCGGTACACAATGGGTACTCTACAACCACACTTGTTTTAATGATGTCAACATTGGGCTCTCTGCGCCTGCACTCATTTTTGTTTGGTCCACACTGCCCTGCTGAGACAATTTTACTGCAGCTTTCTATCATGCTTATGTATACAATTTGTGCTTCAATTATAACTGGTCTCTAATGCTTATATGCTGTAGATAATGGTTTGCTCACGTGGTAAATGAGGTACACCAATAGAGAGGGCAGAACCCTCATGAGATCGCGGTCGAGGCAAAAGCAATCTGCCTCTAGCAATTTAAAAGGCTATCAGCAAGAAAGCAACCGCCAATAGATCCCCTGACACTTTGGACACCGGTGAATACATCCTACTCGGTAGCTTCGAGCAAGCACGTCAGAATCCCAATCATAGCAAAGACAAAAATTCATTGGGAGACTTAAATTGGTAGATGAGTCCTCATCAGCTACCAGTTATCTGAGGGTCCGAAAGAGGGTAGTCATGATTCTGAACCATCTTCCTCACATGCTCCCCCAGCTCCAATAAATATATATTATGATGATGATTTCTCGTATGATGGGAGAGGGGGAGACACTGCAGTGGCAGTTATAAGAGGTCAAGGCGACCTGATATTTGGGAGGACTATTTTGTCGGTGCAAATGCCTTTGCAAAGTTCCAGGAATTGTGGCCATATAGGTTGCTTACTCTTGAGCGGCAGTTCTTAATGAAAGACCTAAGAAAACACAATCCCAATGTTCTCAGGCAATTCCAAGAGCAAAAAGGTTGGATTTGATTCACCAACAAAGTTCTAGATTCAAATGAGTACATGGTCAAGGAGTTTTATGCAAATGTTGCTCACATCAAGCAGGGAACGAAGGTAACAAAAGTGCGGAATCTGAAGATTCGCTTTGACTCCTGTGCATTGAACATGTATATGGGGTTTGAAGAAGTTGATGCGGTGCAGTATTTGGAAAAGCTAGCCATGGGTGATACAGCTTGTCCATGGTGGGTTGAGATTCTTGCAATTCCAGGGTCTACTCCTCCATGGCACGCAGATGGATTTCTAATTCTTTGAGCCACCATAAACTTTGAAACAAAAGGGTGGAAAACATTTGTGTGTAAACCCATTGACCCATGCCTCAATGAAAACATTCTTCCAATTCCCTTGAGTAGTTTTGGTGGCCTCGATTATGGGTGGGTATCCGATAAATATTGGTGCCATTTGTCCACCAACATCACTCTAGTTGTCCAGAAGGGTGAGAGATCCTTTAAGGATCAAGGGTGGAGTCCAAATATTATGATATACATATGAAGCCCAAAAAGACTTTCTCCTGGTACCACATTTAGGGAGCTGACAACCCGAAGTATAAGGGTAAAGCTACTACCTCCACATGCCAGTCTGAGGAGTCAACGGTTCTTCTAAAAGGACATCATTAATGCTACCATTTTCATCCTTCGGTCCACGAGCTTCTACTAGATTAGCATCTCCATTGCCAGTGCCAGTTTCATTTAACTATCCTCAGACTGCACTGCGAGTCTCCTAGACACTGGTGAGTCTGAACAACTAGATGTAGGCAGCTACTACAAAGTTGACTGCTATTTCCATTGCTGCTACAACATAGTCCTCATCCCCAACAACCCCAGCACAGCTATAGGTACCTCTGTTAGTAGATGAAGCATTGAACAAGACTTTAGAAAACCAGAAGACTACTAGAAATACTCTGGAGGAATATGGGAAGGACATTATACACTTGACCAAGCAGGAGATTTTCCATTGGAACTATTCATACAATCTACTATTCCAGCAACACATACACCACCAGCGGCAGCAACCGACCAGTCTGAGGAGTCGGTTGCCACTTCCCATAGAGCTGATGAGATGATCCTAATGCTTAGCAACACAGTTGACCCTCAGCCTGGTGATGATGAGATACAGCTTGAGGCAGAGGTTGTTGAGGATCCCATGAAGATTGATATCACATAGGGATTTCTCTTAACTCTCTACCCTTTCCCTGTTCATATTTTTTATAACAATTGCGGACAATGATTATTTTTCATTTGGGGGTGGTCTATTCTGATTATTTGACATTTGGGCATTATTTGACATTTGGGCTGTAATAACTCTAATATTTTTTTCTTTCCATCTTTATTTTCATTTGGTATGTATATATTTTCTCCATTTGATGTAAATATTCATTCCTCTTATGTATATATTCTTCTCCCTTATGTATATATTCATTTGACTTCGGTTTGTATATTCCTTTATCTCACTTTCTATAGTTTATTTCATAGCTTCTTTAATTGTTTTCTTTAGTAGTATGTATTTTTATTTTCTTTAGTAGCTTCTTTCTACCTCTTGAGTGAACAATAAGCCTTTGAATTTCTTAATGCCACAGTTCTTTCCAAAGGTGGATTATGAGTGAACCGGGTGGCTCTTGCCAAAGGTAGATTATGTGTGAACTTGGTGGCTTTTCCCAACGATGGATGGCATGAAAAACTTCTTAAGGGTCCGTTTTTTATATATTTTGGTAAATATAGTAGTAATGAATAAAATGGGTTTCAAGCATGCTTCACTTGGCACCAACACATTTACCTATGATCATATGGTTAAAAACAAGTTGTTGATAGAAAAATTTCTCTAGTTGTGAGTCTTTTGACTCTTGTGCTAACTTAAACAGCCATCGAGTGGTTCAAATCGAGCCATTTGTGATTCTAACTCTTAGCTAGGGTTTTTGTGATCCCTAGACTATGTTCTCTTTTGCAATCCAGAAGCATGAGAGGTGAGCTGTTTAGTTGCAATTCCAAGTACTCGTGCTTATGGTCTAAAACATGCCCTGAATATTTGTCTAGGTGAAATTATGTCGCTTGGCTTGAGAAATAATCGTAGGATCTCCTTGACTCGATTTCAAATTTGAAATCCTCCATGACCCACCAATATGATATCCCTAGTCAATCCCTTTGAGCCTAAGTCCTTTTTCTTTCAATAACCACGTTACAAGCCTTCATCCATTTTATAATGACCCTCTCTTGGCACCCGATCTTTCCTTAGGATTCTTGAGAAACAATTGAAAAAAATATAAGTTTGGGGGGGGGGGGGAGAATAGGAGTTTGAAAGTTATGAAAGGTACAAAGAAGATAAAGAAATGAAGAAATTGAAGGCAAAGAAAAGAGAGAAAGAACAAAAAGAAAAAAAATGCCAAAAAGAAAGTGAATTAAGTGAAGAGTTGAAGGGAACCTCAAAATAATAAGGAAGAAAGATTGAAATAAATATAAAAAGGAGAAAAATTAATGTCATGTTCAAGAAAGTGTGACGCGATGTCTCTCTAATTCCCCCGAGGAAGAACGAAATGATCCAAAGAGTTGAGAAAATATGAGCGGAAAAGTGAAGCTGGAGTGCTTAAGGAAATATGAAACCAGACTATTCCAACAAGTCCTACCTTGATCCAAAAGCCTTCACTACATCCTGCAAAATCCTACTTGATTTCAAGTTGAGTGAGCTTGCACTAGTGGTAATTTACATGAGGCGTAAGCTTATGGTACTTAAAGCCAATCTTGATACGTTCTTTTGAGAGAGATGATCGAACTTTTACCAATCCTTGTATCGAGTGTTACATTCTAAAGTGAGATTTTCTAATGGAGAGTATTGAAGGAGGATTTGGTGTCCATAATGACATGTGTGAAAGACGAGCTTCCTTGATGAGTAGAGTCAACTCTTGATGCTTTAGTGTCACACTAAAACTATTATACTCAAAAAGTAAAATCATTGCGTTGTTGATAATTCATATGCGTTGTGGGTAATTGTTGTCCCAATTGATGTGTGTCTGATTCACTTTACCCCTGCTACCCTTTTTTCTAATAGAGGTGGGAATTGCCTTATTTTCTTGAGGACAAGCAAAATCTTAAGTTTGGGGGAGTTGATAAGTGAGAATTTTGACTGCTTAATTTCTTTCGTTTACTTGCGTTTTAGCTTTATAATGCTTAAAGATATTTCCGAAAACTAACAAAATGTTATTATTTGTAGGAATATTGGGAAACAGGCCAAAGTAGGTAAAATCAACTCATAAAGGAGTCAAAAGTGAACAAGAGAGAAAACTGAGCAAAGAGGCTAGTAGTGTGGATCGCACAATTCTAGTACGACTGCAAAATGAGATTCAGAGAAGGGGTTTTAGATAGCTCAGACACTGCGGATCGCACCAAAAATGTGAGGCGGCAGAAGATCAAGTGTGGCCACAATTATTAGTATGTGGTCCACACAACTAAAGAACTAGAGAGTTGATCGAAGTCCAAAAACTGAAAAATGCGGAATGCATCACTTTTGTGCGGCCGTAGAATCCTAAGTACGATCGCAACCATTTTTAGGCGGACCGTAGAAGACCTCAAGATCTAGTCCCAAGTTCCCAAGTGTACAGACCACACCAGAACTGTGTTGCCGCATAAGGACATTTGATGGTCCACATCAGAATTATGCTGCTGCATAACCTCCGTAAGGGCATTTTGTCAGATATTTTTCAGCTTAGTATAAATATAACTTTTTGTTACTTTTAGGTTAAGTTTAATTTCTAGAGGTGCACCTTAACATTTTTCTATACTTTTTTGAGTAAATTTGTACTAGATTGATTTCTTAACATTAGTTTTTCCTTGTTTAATCTATGATTATGCGTTATAGCTTAATTTTGTCTTGTATTTCTTTATTTTTCATGAGTAACTAAATCTTTAGCTAGAGCTGTGGCTCAATATTAGTGTGGATACTTTATAGGTATTTAATTTTAGGCTTGTTTGTGATTGGGTTAGTGATATCTAGCCTTATTTATGCTTAGATTCTACAATTAATGGTTGCAAACATTGGTTCATACCTTTTTGGCCTAGTATTTGCTTGATAAAGAGATTGGGTTGAGGAAAACTTGGCTGGCAAGGAATTGGGGTGAATTCAATAAAATGATAGCCCCAATTAAAAGGTCAAATCTAGAGATAGTAAGACCAGACTAGAGCATATATCACTTGATTTGTGTAAATACCCATTTGGGCTTGAGAAAGCCAAATCGGGCAAAATTACTCAAACTACCGAGAGGTATAGAGTGAGCGATAGTGTGTGTTTGCTATACCATGAAACCGATAAATCAAACTTCCCTATAGTTTAAAACACTTTAGGTAGCCATCTTAGTGAAAGTCACGACCCTAGATTCCCTTATCATTTGAGAAACACTTAAAACCAAATATATTGTCTTCAATTTATTATTTGCAATTCTTAGCTAAAAGTAAAAACATAAAACAACCAATAAATATGTGGAAGTCCACTTTAAGGCGCATCATACATTAACTGTAGTTATATACCTAATCCAAATTCTAACTCCATGTGGATTCGATCCCAACTCGTGTTGGGTTTATTATTGCTTCGACCGCCTCACTACCTATCTGTGTGTGAGTTTGGGCGAGATCATCTCCATCATTCTCCAAACCAAACGATATCATTTTATAATAGTATATCCCCATGTGTGATGAAGGGTGTCTGTTCGGTATTCTCTTCATCCATCAAAATCCGATGTTATCCTAAGAAGCAGTCTATAAAGGATTGGAGCTCATATTTGGCACACTTATCAATCAGTAAGTATATGTTGGGCAATGTGAAATCATCTTTGGGACTTGCTCTGTTCAAATCTCAGTAATTGACACATACTCTAAATTTCCCATATTTCTTTGGAACTGGCACAATGTTGGCCAACCAAGTCAGATATACGACCATTTTGAGAACCTTGGCTTTGATTTGCTTTGTGACCTCTTATTTTATCTTCGAACTCATATCTGGTTTGAACTATCTGAATTTCTACTTTACCGGTGGACATGTGGGATTGGTTGGTAGCTTGTGAGCTACTATGGATGTGCTTAAACCAGTCATATCGTTCTAGGACAATGCAAAGATGTCTTCATATTCTATTAGGAATCTGATGTATTCTTCCTTTTCTCAAGGTGATAGATGAATCCTTTTATGTGTTTTCTTGACCATTTCGAAATCCCCTAAGTTAACAGCCTCAGTTTCCTCCAATTTAGACTTTGGTTTATTTTCAAAGTTTTCTACTTCTCTAATGATTTCCTCAAGTATTATATCATCTTCTAGATCATTTGAATCACTGTCCTTATGTTGCCGTGTCTCATTACATGTATAGTTGTAGGTTCATCAGTATAGGTAATAATTATGTTGAAAAAAAAATGTAAAAGATAATAATAATACGAAAAGCAGTAATGCATTAATAAAATTTTAAAAGTCAATAAGTGCGGCTCGATGGCTCGAGCAATTATTTCAAAATAAAATACATCAAAATGTCTCAAATGCTCAAAAATATTTTTTTGAAAAGTAATTCATGCTAATTCGTCAGGATACCTCGGAACTCGACGTGCCCAGGATGGTGTAACAGTCAAGTTCTTAAGAAAAGCTCTTAAGGTCTTCCTCCTCCTCCTCCTCCTTAACTATTTCACTAAGGTCCATGTGTTTTTAATCTAGAAACAGCTTTCTCATGCCAGCTAAGACCTCATCTTCCTCAAATCCCAACATCATGTCAGCTGGATGGAATGTCTGGTGCAGGGGTGGTACCTGTTGTTCTAGCGGATAATAAAGAGCACGCCATGGTGGTGACCAATCCTATTGTTTGTTCCATATGTATTCGTATATGAGTTTAAAAGGCGTGCAATGGTGTTGTAGATGTACAGGGTTTGTGATCCCCGGGAGAATTTTGCCGAGACCTTTGTCGGGTTCATACCCGACAAAGGGGGAACAATATGATTTTTATTTTGTTTCTCCACCATCGGTCTTTTTAAATTGCATTGACTCATTCGATGCGATGGTATATTTCTCCACCCAGCTTCTTTCTATTTTTTATGGCCGGCATGGTTTGACTGATGTAGACGGGGTTGTTTCCATCTCGACGGATGATCACACCCTGAAGATTCCATTCAAACTTCATATCCTGATGCAGAATCGAAGCCACTACCCTGGCGGCATGTATCCAAGGTCGTCCCAACATTGTATAGCACTTGGAACTCGACATCAAACCAAGTCGGACGTATCTATAGACTGAGGTTGATTTCTCCGATGGTGGTTCTCTGATATCCATCAAACGCCTTCACATTCATGCTTCCCATCCGTATCTCGTGCAGGTCTTTACCTAGTCTCTTCAAAATAGTCAATGGGCATATATTGAGATTTGAACCTCCATCTATCGAGACCCTGGTGATGAACTTATCTTCAAATTTCACCATGATGTGTAATGCCTTGTTGTGACTCAGCCTTTCTAATGGTAATTAATCTTCATGAAAAGTGATTTTATGGCTCTCCAATACTTGTCCGACCATGTTAGCCATCTCCACGTTAGTGATGTTGGTGGGTATGTAAGCTTCACTCAATACATTCATTAAAGCATTCTTGTGTGTGTCTGAGTTTTGGCAGTTATAAGATGGATATTTGAGCTGGAGTTTTGTTCAAGTGGTCAACTGCAGAGTACTTCCTTTCTTGTACTTTTCTCCATAGGTCTCTAGTGCCAATATCGACAATATACGGCTTAGGTGCAGCTTTCGTGCTTGTTCCTCCCAGATTCTCAGGTGTATAATCTCTGCCAGTTCTAGTTATACCTTGCTCTGCAACTATTTCCTCCATTTTTGCTTTTCCTTTTCTTTTTGCTTCCGCAACATAGTCCCTTAGGATGGCATCAAACTTGTAGAATGCGGTAGGAGCTACTATCATAGTGAAGGGTGTAGTTAACTCGACTTCTAACAATGTTTGGGTCTGTACCACAACTGGTATGAGGGTGACCGGTGATGTTTTAGAGGAATCTCCCTCTCGAATAAGTCCGATGGACCCCTCTTGATTCTATTCTTTTAGTCCATATCACATTCACACCTTCACCGCTATGATCCGGGAAAGGATTGTTACAACATTTGGTGTAGTTTCCTTTGTCTCTATGACCTTAGTATCGATCATTGTTTGAATCTTGTCTTTCAATGTGCGGAAAGCATCAATATCTGGCCCTTCATACCTGAATGACAAGCATATATTTTGTTATGGTTAATCCATTGGGAGGAATTTTTCATAACAATAGTAATGATGGGAGTAGCATAACCAGTAACCTTCAGTCTCTTATACAGTTGGTCTATTGCTTAAGCAATTGAGTATTATAGGCATGGTAGGTGTAGCAGATTGTTGGTATCTTAAGGGTCAGGGTTGGTATGTGGTGGAGGTACTTGGTATGTGAGAGGAGACTTAGGATTCTGAGCTACCGTTATAACCCCTACTTCTTTCTTTTTCGAAATACCTCCTCATTGCAAAACTTTATTCGTGGCCTACAGTGCCTCAAAATTGGTCACCATCCCATTCTTAATTCCTTCTTCTATTCTTTCTCCTAACTTGAAGTCGAAGAACTTGTGATTTTCAATAACCATCAATCTTTCGTAATACTGCGGGTCTTGAGCTCTAATAATAAACTTATTCATTGTTCTTCTTCAAGTGCTAGCCTTACCGTTGTGGCCTCTGATCTCTAATGAGTAGCATACTCGTGAAAGACTTATGATGGCTTCTTCTTGAGGTTTTGAATACAGAAAACATCTGGTGCATTTTTTTGTTGAACCTGAATCGATCCATGAAGTCTGACTCCATACTCACCCAACTAACCTACTTCTTTGGGTTTCGATTGATATGCCAAGACAAGGCATCTCCTGTGAGGCTTCGGGTTAGCAACTTCATATGGATTTGTTCATTTTTGCCTACTCCTTCTAGCTTGTCACAATACATTCTCATATGTACTTTCGGATCACCAGTTCTATCGAATATTTGAAACTTTGGAGGTTTGTAACCCTATGGTGGTTCTACATCCAACTGAATACACATCACCTCATAGTTCAAACCTTAAACAAATTTACCATCCTCAATACTCTGAACCTACCAGTGAGCTTCTTGAGCTCCTCCACCATATTTTTAATGAGTATGTCTTTCTCAGTCGATTCAGATATATATAGGGTTTGCTGTAGGGTGTGAGGTAAAATTTTCACATATATCAAATTGCTTAGATGTATTCCTGGAACTTGGGTATAAGGGTGGTCATTGGTCGAGTTTCGGGGACCGGGAGTAAGTTGTGGCACATTTTGGGAGTGTGATAAGTAGTGGTTTCTGGGTATTGAGTTGTATGATAGTAGCATTATTGAGTGGTCGTTATTGGTGGCGGGTTAAGGTTTTGGGTAGGTACATGATATCTGTGTGGTGTGGGAGGATTTGGTGGTGGGTTTTGGTTCGGTGTGTTTTGTAGTGGTGTTTTGGTTCTAGGTAGTTGGGCTTTGCTGGTTATGTCTGGGACATTGAGAGTGAGGGAGATATTTTTCAAATTTCACACCTTCTCAAGCTCACCTTGTAGTTCTAGGATTTTCTGCTCCAAAAGTAAGACCAACTCATATTTTACTAGAGTACTTCGGCCATCTGAAGTTTCAACGTTTTCCGCCATGGTACAGTTGTCTTTCCTGATACCACTCAAATCATCCAATTAACCTTTTCCTTTGCCTATATATTTGCTTAAGGGATCTCTTGTTGGAGAAGGAGGTGGAGGAACTCCAGATCTGGTTTGGAAGGCTGATGATACCAGTATGCATGAACCAACATTTGAGAATGGGAATAATCAAAATGAAAAGAAAAAACAAAAGATAATCAAGTTAGTAAGGAGTAATAAAAGAGTGTTTGCACTACTAAAACATGTTTTACAAAGTTATGCAATAATCATGTCCTAATTTGGGACCTCATTGTGCCTGAGGCAGTCCTAAGCAACATATAAACTTGGAAAAATTGATGCCAACATTTGCGTCATTTCATTAATGCGAAAAATGAGTCAAACCTTTACTAAATCGACTATAATAATAAAAATTACTAATGGCATTTAGCCTTATTACAATCGAAATCTAAAGCTAAGCTAGAAAGCAGTAAAACATCATTTCCTTGTCTACTTAGTCCCTTTAGGACCTTCTCCATGCTTGGCTCTTTTGACCCAATCAATCAGGTTCCCAAGATCATGCATATCCAAGAGTAAGTAAGCTTTTTCTAGATATCCTCCTTCTCCGACATCCATTCCTTGGCAATCCGAGAGTCTCTTTCTCATCTTTCCTTCTAGCTCCATTAATCCTTGTTCCAAGTATCGCGATCTTTCTATTGACTTAGTGGCAATTTCCTTCCATTCGTTTATCGCCTCCATGTTTACTTTATCTTGTTCCAGATGTTTAGTTTCAGATTGGAACACCCTTTTACACAGCCTCTTATACTTAATATATGCCTAATCTACCTCATCTATGATCATATCCTTTAAATTGACTTATGGGAGCATAAGGATAGATGACTTGTAACCCGATAATTACCAAATGAGTAGTCCCACTTGACTTGATGAAAACTCACTGCTAGGAAACAAGTCAAACATCCAGTGTACCTGCTCGTCCGTCAGATTGCTGAAGAAACACACCCAAGTTACAATATTTACAGGTTGTGCAAACCTGTCTGAGATAAACATCATTCTCTTTGGGTGATGGTTGGTTATGTAGTCATTCAATGGCTTTAGAAAAAGTCCTTGACGATACTCTTCTTTCTGAAAGTGTTCTAACAGCTAGGCTTATAGTAACATATTACAACCTTAAAAGTGTCCAAATCCCTGCTTTCATTGATCAAGAGCGTGGTACATCTCAGCTAAGATGATGGTGTAAGTTTGTCCCTACATTCCTTCCATCAAGATCCTACTGACCATGGCTAAGCGAGTATGAATCCTTCCTCCTTTCATTGGAAATATCAACAACCCCAAGAAGCAAACGATGAATACATATACCCGACAGTGTGTCCAACCAAAAGAAGTGATGGCGAGTTCATCATGATGAAGACTAGGTGTGTTCATAAAAATCCGAAAATCCGAACCAAACCAAAAACCAAAAAAATCGACCAAAAAAATCGATACTTTTTTGGTTTGCTTTGGTTTGGTTTTGAAATTTAAAAACCGATCAAATTTGATTTGGTTTAGGTTTTAATTAATAGAAATCGAACCAAACTGAATATACAAGTAGCTATGTTAAATTTATTATTACATCTATATATATATATATATATGTACTTTTATACAGAAGTTTTAATTTTTTATAGTAAATATTAATTATTTGCACTTTTAGTATAGTTCTTTACTTTTACATTCTAGTTTAATTGGTAGTTTTCTTTTGTTAAGTGTAAGAATCTATTTCATGTTAAAAATAATATATTTTTAATTGAGTCCTTAAATTATTCATCACTATTCGATTCAATTATCATCAATATATCTTGGTAATAATTGATCTCTCAAAGGGCAATTGATTTGATAGTGTTACATTGAAAATGCAGCCGCCAAAATGTGCGTTTGGTAGTGTATGTCTTATATTTAAGAAAAAATCGATAAATAACCAAAAAAACTAACATAAATTGAATCAAGAAAAACCCGAATTAATTGGTTTATTTTGGTTCTAATATTTGAAAAACTGACTTACTTGGTTTGGTTTTTTATAGGAAAAATTGATCCAAATCGAACCATGAACACTCCTAATGAAGACGATACGACTTGCTATGTCCATGACGATTGTAAAGAAATTCAAAAGGCATGTATGATTTCTTTGAACAGAGCAACTAATCATTTTTCTTAAAACCAAACATCTTTTGAAAATCGCAAGGAGTGCGATTCTCTGGTATCAGTGATCCGCGACTATCCCATGGCAACTTAGCGAAACCTCGTATTTCTTCTTGGAGAGAAGTCATTTCTGTATTGCCAAATCGGAAAATAGCTCTTTTGTCATACCAGAACATGGTAATGCCCTTAATCAATTCTGTATTTGGTCGATTGTTTAGCAAGGATGGCAAGTCACCAAGTACTCTTCTCACATGATTCTTGTCGTAAGGTGTAAGGTCTTTCCACCATTCAAGTAGCAAAGTTGGGATGCTATGGACCATACCGGAAATGTGGATTTCATGCATCATTTTCTGCAAATAAGTAAAGCTTAGCCTCTTCCCCCTCTAGATTTGACTACTTACATAATAATGATCAACACGTTGGCACATTTTCTCCAAGTCATGAACATGATATGATTTTATCCATTGGGATTGTAGAAATCACGTCGGACTTTAGACAAGGTTCATCGTAGTGATTTCTTACGCTCCAGCCCGTACTAGATTTAGGGCACCTTTTTGCAAATAAATTTATTTGACTAGTCAACACCACCAAAGATCGGGTAAGGGATTAAATTACATCAAAGAGAAGGTGTTAGGCATTCTTTGAGGTCCACATTTGTGGTTCCCGATCGAATTATAAAATATGTGGATTATGTAATTAGGCTAAGTGATCAAATAAATAGGGGTGAGAAGTTGAAAAGACTTATTATAACAAATCTCAACATGATTACAAGGATACAATTACATCAGTCTCTATTAAATGTCTAAGCATAGATAACAGGTATATCAAAGGAAGAAGGGAGGGGGGAGGGGGTCCTTAGTTTTTTAGCTAAAGGATCACCACATGAGACATGAATAATATTTTGTAACTCCCTTGAGGTAGGGGTTGCTCATATTATTCAGCGGGCACATACTATCATCTCCAGCGACCTAATTAATACGTTAGCGTTATTTATTTAAAGACACTCTAAGTCAATTCTAAGTTGTGTCCTATGCGTACATTACCCGTCCCATGCCTATAGTACAGGAGGATTTGGACCTACTATTGGGTGGTTTTACATTTTACCTAATGTGCTCAAAATGATAAAACTAGGAGATATTTAAAATAGGTAGGACATCGTATAATAGCAAAGAGAGGCTCAAGTTAGCCTCCAAACATAAGTACAAACACACACGATCAGTCACCAAATTTTCAAATTATGCAGTGCGCATTGTTAATCCTTAAGTCTTACAGGCAGCATCTCTATGTGATTCTGACTTCCAGTATTAACCAGCGTTCAGGAAAATTAGAACATTGCAAGTCCTATAGGCATGATTATTAAGTGATTCTAGATTTCAATATTATGTAGGCAGTGCTGTAATTTCTGGACTAACGTATAGACCATTGAGTGTTGCAAGTCCTATAGGCATGAATCTAATCGTCTGAATAAATAGGAAGGGGACTCATCTGAAAAACACAAGATTAGTAGCCCAAATAAACATCCTTATGGGCGGGATTTCTAACAATTGACAATTAGACTTGATTTTATAACACTTTATCCATATAGGCATGCTATCTAAGTGAGGCAGTACAAAAGCAGAATGAAGCATTTGATTAATTAGTTAAGACGCTATAGTCATGGTATCTAGGTAAGAAAAGGTATTGCAACGTTATATTCTATAGGCATATTTTCTAAGAGCATTGGATAGTAGATATGGAAATAAGTGTAGCATATTTTGACAACTGAAGTGAAGTGTGTGCGTGATTCTTATAGGCATGCTCTCTATTAGTATGCAAAACATTAAGCTAGATAACATATAAGGCATGCTGAAATAAATAGCAAATGGACCACATACACCCTATTAGCATGTTTTCTACCCTTTTATGCATGCATTGAATATACTCGTTTCCCTCCATTTTACTAGCACCCCAATTATTTTTTATTACAAATTACAGGGCCAAAAATGGAATAATACAAAATTAAGGTAACGGAAATACAGAGTGAAACAAATACAGGACCTATCAAACGGTATAGGCCCGCTACAAAATAACCTAGTCATTTCTAGGCCTTCAACAACCTCATCAACCAACAGACCTAAATCTCAGGCTCCAAAGGGCATTAGAACCTTCTCGGGTCCAACAACATATGTTACCCAACATCAGGCCCAACGAATAACTAACTTGGCCAAATGGATGCCAAACTTAACCATACATGTGACGAACCACTCATGGAATTGATTAATAACTTTTCACATTTAACTCCTAAAGATGTAACTAACAATAATTCTAGCCAAAACACATAGATAAGAATAGAGGAAATAAAAACAAGTTCATAAGGCAGATTCATGCTTGTACTTTCATAAACAAATCTAAAGTAACAGGATTGACCATCATAGGATAGTGGAATATTCCTAAAGTGTTTCAAAAGTAAACTCATTCAGAATTAGCCTAAACGACTTTTAGACACAAGATTTAAACATAAAAATCTAATAGAGTCATAGACAAGAAAAATAGAGCATAGCCTTCACATGAGAGTTTTAACATGAAATCTTAGTGAAGACAACATAACAAAACAAGTTCTGTAACGACTCGACCAGTCGTTTTGAGCTATAACATGTCGTTCACCAGTTTGAGGCCATGAAAAACTTCGTTTCAAGTATTATGACTAGTACGCATGGTCGGAATTAAGTTTCGGGAAGTTCAGAGTTGATTTGGAAACATAACTCTCATTTCGGAAGCTTAAAGTTGAAAGCACTAACTATAATAGCCTTCACATTTGAATTTTGAGTAAACGACTTTGGAATCATGATTTAAAGGTTTTAGTAGGTTCGTATAATGATTTCATACTTGGGCGTATGCCCTGATCGGGGTTTGGATGACCTGGGAGTATTTTGGTGTCTATTGTGGAAGTTCGCATTTTGAAAGAATTTCATAAGTTTAGGTTGAAGTGAATTTTAGTAATATCGATGTATGTTTGAGATTTCGAGTCTAGGAGTAGCTCCGTATTGTGATTCTGGAGTTGGGAGCGCGATCGGAATTGAATTCGGAGGTCCATAGGTCATTTTGGAGCCATTTGGCTAAAGATAGAAATTTGAAGGTTTTTGAGAAGTTTGACTGGAAGTGGACTTTCTGATATCAGGGTCGGAATCAGATAAAGTTTGAGTAGGTCTGTAATGTCGAATATGAATTGTGTGCAAAATTTGAGCTCAATTGGACGTGATTTGACAGGTTTAAACATTGAAAATAGAAGTTGGAAATTTCAAGGTTCATTAAGCTTGGATTGGGGGTTGGTTCATTATTTTAGCGTTGTTTGGTGTATTCTGCGGCTTTGAGCAAGTCCGTATCATGTTTCTGGACTTGTGCAGGTGTTTGGTTTGAAGCCGCAGGGGCTCGGGTGAGATTCGGGATAGATTCAGAGTGATTTGCTAAGAAATAGGATTGTTGGTGCTGGTATGATCGCATTTGCGATTCTTGGGTCGCAAAGGAAAAATCACATTTGCGAAGTTCCTTTTGCCATTGCAAGCCTGGGTCGGCTGGGCAGGAGTCGCAATTGCGACCTTCCTCTTAGCATTTGAGAAACCAGGGGGTTCGCATTTGCGAGCTTCCCTTTGCATTTGAGAAACTAGGGGGTTTGCATTTGCGGGCTTTCCTTCGTATTTGGGATCAAGGCAGGATGGGAGGGATGTTCGCATTTGTGAATGTGTTGTTGCAATTACGAGCCCAGTGTTGCAATTGCGACATTAGAGGGTTGGGCAGAGTTTTTAAAAACATGACTTATAGCCATTATTTCATTTCTACTCTTCACTTGGGCGATTTGAGAGCTTTTAAAGAGGGGATTTCAGCATAGCATTGTGAGGTAAGTAATTTTATTCATCCTTGGTTTAAATACATGTATATTAGGTAGCTTAAACACCAAAAACTAGGTAAAATCAAAGGGTTAGAGCTAGACCTAAGGTTTTAATAAAACTAAGATTTAACCGCGAAATTTGTTATGCAATGAACTAGAAATCATATATTGTTGATCCTTAAGTCGTAGAGAACAACTTTCTTCAGAAAACTTCGGGATCGGGGCACGTGGGCCAGGGGTTGGAATTTAGGAAACCTATGTAAATGATTTTGAACAGCTATAATTCGATCTTGTGAGCTTATATTGATTAGTTCTTACTCCATTTAACTAGTATAGGAGATGGAGGGGGTTTGGGCTTGTTCTTGGCATTTGGAAGCGCGTTCGGGAGCAAGGTGAGTCTCCTTTCTAACCTTGTAAGAGGGAATTGTCCCCATAGATGAATTAATTGGTTATGTGCTCCTGTTTTTGGGGGCTGCGTACGCACAAGGTGACGAGAGTCCGTGCGTAGCTACTATTATGTTTAAGTCCGGGTAGTCTAGGACCCAAAAGCATGCTATACTTGGAATATTTGTAATCTTATTGATAGCTTGAATTGGTTAAACCACATGAATTAATAAATACATCCACAAAAGGGTTTGACCTCTTTTCTTAAATTGTTAAAAGAGAAAGCGCCTTTTATTTGAATAATTTTCCCTGATAAATTCTTAATTTGCTATTTGAGCATGAATTTTATGTGTACCTGCGTCGCATGTATGATGCGCGAGTAGGGTTATTGTTTATTTTATGTGTACCTGTGTCGCATGTATGATTCGCGAGCAGGGTGATTGTTTATTTTATGTTGACCGCGTCGTATGGATAGTTCGCGAGCGGGGTAATAGATGCATCTATGGTTCGAGCCGTTCGACCCTCAGCAGTGCACAATTTACTTTTATGTTGGATCGGGTCGTACGTCCCACAGTGGTTATTTGCGCATGCTGGTATTCTTTCCTTGAACTTATTAAACTTGTTATTGTCTCTTAATTGATTGATAACATTTGGCAAATAATGAAAAAGGAATTTTGGAAATTTCCTATAAAATGAATAATTGGATGCTTGTTTCCTGCTATTTGGTAAAAATCATGTTTGTAGAAATTCACGATTTAATGTATTATTGACATCATTGTTGGACCACTAGTAAATATCGAAGTTGACCATCTCGTCTCTACTTCTTCGAGATTAGATATGATACTCATTGAGTACACGTTGTTTCATACTCATACTACAGTTTTGTGCATTTTTTCACAGGTATATGTAACTCTAGCGGCCAGCATGGATTAGCAGCATAGATGATTTTGGGACTAGGTTAGTTGCACTATTTGAGATGATTGCAGCTAGTACAGTCCATTCCGGTCTAGTGCATTTACTTCCTATCCACTGTATTCTGGAATGATATTGTATTTTATTTCCTTTTCAGTAAATGCTCATGCACTTGTGACACCGAGTTCTGGGAGGATTTTTGGATTATTATATGTTAAGTTTGTTAAAGGTTTCGCAATTATTTTTGTAAATTTTATTATTCGTTATTTAATGTGTAAAGAAAAATGATTTTAGACAATACAAAAATTAAAATTTAATTGAGTATTTTGGTTGGCTTGCCTAACAGTGATGTCCGGCGCCACCATGACCCTTAGAGAATTTTGGGTCGTGACAACATGGTATCAGAGCGCTAGGTTCCTAGGGTCTCACGAGTCATGAGCAAGTCTAGTAAAGTCTCGCATATCGGTATGGAGATGTCTGTACTTATCCTCGGGAGGCTGAAGGACTGTTACGAGTACTTCCCTTCTTGACTCCTTATTGTGTGGCTTAACTTCCCGTGAGGCTTATGCCTTTGTTTCCTTCCTACTCAATCTTATACGACGCGAAGCTCTTGTTAAAAATTGAGAATTGAAGAATTTTAATGGCACTATAAATGTGGTGTGGGTGTTTCTCCCTGTGAGGTTATTTGAGCTATTAGTGTCGCCTTGTGGAAGGAAATTCTATTGTGTCACCTCAGTTGCGGTACTTCTGAGAGCTCAGGGTTAGGCACTAGTTTCCGTGATTCTTATGAACTATTATCCCGCAGTATTAATATGATGGTAGGATGTTTTCCTATGTGTCAAGGTAGTGAATGATTTGAAGGAAGGTTTACTCAGTACTTGACGTAGAGATTTGATATTTTATTCCCGAAAATGGGAAGAGGCAATCGGGCTGGGAGTGTTCAGGTTTGGGTTGATGAGGTAACAAGACTTGGTATTTGTGAGCGTGGTGGAATTTTCATCTGATATGTAGTGTCATCGTCCTCGGTTGTATGTGTTAAATATTCCGATGTTATGGTTTTCTGCAATACGCCTTGGGATAAGGCACTGTAAAATAATATTGAAAGACAACAGTAAATGTCGCGGGGTGCGGTGGTTCAGATCGAATCAGTGTTTCTAATGTTGATGGCTCGAGAAAGGAGATCTTCATAAAGGTATAAAGGTTAGTAGCGATTCATGGGTTCAAGTGCTACAAAGAGGGATTTATTCAAGGCAACAGCTGAGCAGCAAATGATGAGGAAAGACATGTGGGAAGTGTAGGGTGGTGTTCAAAAATTCTAAAAGGCCAGTTATATGAAGCGAAGGTCGAGTAGTTGATTAAGAAAGTGGGAGAGTGGCGGATTTGCATATGGGCTTCGTAATAGGATGACCACGTACCTTAAGGAGGGTTCGGATGGATTTGAGAATATTAGTGATTGGTGATTGGGGTCTACAGATTCATTTTGAAGTATGGGCTATTATACAGCAGGAGACTTGGTATAACGGAAAGGATATGCTTGAAATGAAGAAGGATACAACATAACTTAGAATGGGAAGGATGCTGCCGCACATTTAATTGATGTCCACGAGGGTTGAAAGGACTCATGAAGTTAGAGGGATTAGCTTGCACTCGGGATGGGTTATTGATGTCATGGTGATTGTACCCTGTGTAGCATCGTTGGAAGATGTCGGAAAGTGATTTCCATATGTGGGTTATTCCCTGTGAGTAGGTTAGCCGTCACATACTTGGCGCGGCTTCAGCGAGGAATTCCAATGGTTATATAGCGAAAGGATAGGTCATGCGAATGTTGTTGATGATTCAGAGTATAAAAAGGGGGTTTCTATAGTAAGAAATCGAGAATTTTGTTGGTTGATTGCACAAGGTTATGTCAATATGAGATTGAGAATCCTGGTAAATTCAAGAGCTGTATAATAGTGGCTTCGAGCTAAGTGGGAGAGTCCCACTACCTATGATGGGTTGCATGGTTGATTACTCGCGGGATTTTTTATTATTAGCATACTGATGAGTTATCTCAGCTGCGGGAAAAGAACATAGGTGGTAAATTGAGAAAATGAACTATTAAAGGTGGGGTATCATTGGCCTTATTGGCCCATATTCAGATTTGGGGAAGGATTCAGGATGGTGCTTTGTAAAGATGCGCATTCCAATGGAATGATTCTGTCAGGTGTTTTAACTATGGGGTTTTCATGTGCTAGAAGATTTATAGAATTGATTATATTTGGGGCTAAGCCAGAGCGGGTGGCTCTCAATAAGATCCTAGTGAATTCAAAATATAAAGTGTGATGCCTAATGATTTCGAGCCTATGGGTATGGTTAAGAATCAAGCTTGACAGTAGCCTATGAGAAGCTGCACAAAATGTTGTATAACGTTTTGACTTGCAATGTAGCAATTGGGAGGTGCAAAATGGTTCGTGGGATTTGAAACAGCATGGTCTCGTGAATTAGGGTCACTCAGGAAGAGTGCGGATGGAGTGTGTTAAGTGTTGGATGGGGTTATCATTGTTTCCATGGAAATCAAGGACAAATTGGAAGAAAAGGGATTGGTTAGCCATAGTATAATTGGCATGTTGCTGGTAATGATCAGTTCTTTCAGTGTGAACAAGTTATGCAATTGAATTATGACGGTGCTTGCGAGGCTTGTCGGCCGCCGTAGTTAGTGTTATTTAGAAAATATTCTACTGTTATGGCCTATTACGTGGAGGTGGATCCCGAAAGGGCTATGGTGGTTTAGAACACTACTTAGAGATTTGAATATTCTACGGCTGTGAGAATTTACATGTGCATTGCTATGGTGCTCATGAAGCGAGTTAACTGAAAAGCTTTTACATGACGAAGTGTAAGCCTAATAGTTGTTCCGAAGCTATGATGAAAAGAGTTTTATATCGTATGTTGGCATGTTAGGTGCAGGGAGTGCTATGGAACTTCAAAGTGAGAATCAAGGTTGCGGTTTGGTGTAAACAAGGATGTCACAAGCTCGGATGAGCAGGAAAGGAGTTTTGATGTTTAAGGTAAGTTGGTATTGTCTTCAGTATCACCTGAGATTGGTGTTTTGTAAGGAAGGCCTTGCATCTTGGTTAAGGAATTCTTGATCGTTTATCAATGTTAGTGCGATCGGTTTGGGTGTACAGACCTGTTATGTGTTTCGAAAGGTTGTGGGAGCGTGTCCTACAGGAAGATTATATGAGTGAGGCATGTAGTCACTTAATTGATTTAAGATTTAAACCAAGTATGAGGATTGTGGTAATATCATTAATTTGAGAATTTATGCCTGGAAGGCACTCGGTTTATTGGGTTATGGACTGTGGAGGTTTGCTCCGGTTATGATGGTAGTGCTTATGTGTTTTTGGAAAAGGGGGTGAGCATGGACCTTCGAAAGGTTATTGGCCTAGTTTAATACGATCGGGATCGACTTGAGGTCGGTGTATGGACTTAAATATGAATACGGGCTCTATGTCAGGCTAGTTGTGTTCACTTAAGCAAAGCACTCTTTAAGGAGGAGTAGTAGGGGTGTTATTTTGTCATCAGCCATTCCAGGTAATGATGTGTTGCATCGTATGAGTTGTGAGACGGCTTGGTAATTTCATATGTGTTGAGGTTCCGCGTGGCGATGATATTATATGAGCAGGATGGCTCTTGAGATTCAGATTATGTATCGTACCTCAGTTGTGCATGAATTTTGTACCCTATAGTGTTGTATGTTTCCCTCAGGGATGGTACTATGTACCTAGCGTGTTTCTGACCGATATTTGATATTTTGTTGTATTGAGCAATTTAGCTCGATGTATATCACCTTATGAGAGTTCTATGTGTGGATCGGGTAGCACGTCGCCATGGGTATGTTGTTTGGATCGGGTTGCGCACCGCAACAGCGTGATGTTCAGTACAATTCCCTATATCTATTTTTATGTGTTTCGTTTCCTATCTTCCAAGAAAAGCTTGTATTAGCTTGGAGCCTACGTCACATGTATGATTCGCGAGCGGGGTGTCTATTTAGTATGTTACCAGGGTCGCATGTATGATTCGCGAGCGGGTAATTGGATCCCCCTTTTCGGAGTTCATTTTCCTTTTGTATCGCATTCTAATTGGTAGCCTATTGGCACATTGTGGCATCATATGAGACTTTTGCTCATGTCGGGGTAGCTTATTTCCTGAGCAGTTCGTACTGGGTGAGGCGAGATTGTTGAATTTAGGATCAGTGCAATCTGATTACATGAAATATATTAAGGAGTAAAGATCATTATTTGGTTCAGAATGAGGTAATGTTTCTTGTCAGAAGTATAGACTCAATGATTAGTTGACTCGGCAGTTGATTATGCATTTCTGCACATATCTTCTGTTGTGGTGGCATTATAAGAGTTATAATATGATCTGTATATGTCACAGGGTGCAATGGGAGCATCAGATTCGTGGAATTTTGACTAAGTTGATCAGAAAATGTTATTGTGGTCTGGTGAGTAAAATGATGTCCAGATGTTGGAATTGGGCTCTAAGGCTTATTTGCTTGAATAAAAGGGAATATCTTCAGAATTAATCGAGCTAATGTGCTCAACTAAGTTGTGGTAGCACAGGAAAGTGTATGAGAAGTTAAACAGTGATTTAAGACTACTTCAGTGTAGTTCTCAGCACGTTCGAGGACGAACGAATGTTTAAGTAGGAGAGAATGTAACGAACTAACCGGTCATTTTGAGCTCTAGCACGTCGTTCAGCAGTCTGAGGCCATGAACAACTTTATTCAGGTATTATGACTTGTACACATGGTCGGAATTAAGTTTCAGGAAGTTCAGAGTTGATTTGGAAAGAGAATTCTCATTTTGGAAGCTTAAAGTTGAAAGAACTAACTAGTATTGGAATTTTGAGTAAATGACCTCAGAATCAGGATTTGAAGGTTCCTATAGGTTTGTATGATGATATCAAACTTGGGCACATGCCCGGATCGGGTTTTGGATGACTCGGGAGTATTTTGGTGCCTATTATGGAAGTTAGCATTTTGAAAGAATTTCATAAGTTTGGGTTGAAGTGGATTTCAGTGATATCAATGTCCGTTTGAGATTCTGAATCTGGGAGCAGCTCTATATTGTGATTCTGGAGTTGGGAGCATGATCGGAAGTGAATTCGGAGGTCCGTAGGTCATTTGGGATCCATTTGGCTAAAGATAGAAATTTGAAGGTTTTTGAGAAGTTTGACCGAAAGTGGATTTTTTGATATCGGGGTCGGAATCCAACTCCGAAAGTTGGAGTAGGTCTGTAATGTCGAATATGACTTGTGTGCAAAACTTGAGGTCAATCGGACGTGATTTGATAGGTTTAAACATCGAAAATAGAAATTTAATATTTCAAGGTTCATTAAGTTTGGATTGGGGGTTGATTCATTATTTTACCGTTGTTTGGTGTGATATGAGGATTCTAGCGAGTCCGTATTATCTTTTTGGAATTGTGCGGGTATTTGGTTTAAAACCCCGGGGGCTCGGGTGAGATTCGGGATAACTTCAGAGTGATTTGCTAAGAAATACGATTGTTGGTGCTGGTATGATCGCATTTGAGATTCTTGGGTCACAAATGCAAAATGGCATTTGCGAAGTTCCTTTCATATATGCGAGTTTGGGCCGGCTGGGCAGGAGCCACAATTGTAACCTTCCTTTTCGCATTTGCTAAACCAGGGGGGTTCGCATTTGCGAGCTTTCCTTCACATTTGCGAAACTAGGGGGTTCGCATTTGCGGGCTTTCCTTCGCATTTGCGATCAAGGCAGGAAGTGAGGGATGTTCGCATTTGCGAATGTGTTGTCGCAATTGCGAGCACAATGTCGCAATTGCGACTCAAAGGTCTGTTCAGAGTTTTTAAACCGGGACTTAGAGCCATTATTTCATTTCTACTCTTCAGTTGTGCGATTTGAGAGCTTTCAAAGAGGGGATTTCAACATAGCATTGTGAGGTAAGTAATTTCTATTCATCCTTAGTTTAAATGCATGTATATTAGGTATATTAAACACCAAAAACTAGGTAAAATCAAAGGGTTAGAGCTAGACCTAGGATTTTAATAAAACTAAGATTTGACCACGAAATTTGTTATGAAATGAACCAGAAATCATATATTATTGATCGTTAAGTAGTAGAGAACAACTTTCTTCGAACAACATCAAGATCCGGGCACGTGGGCCCAGGGTTGGAATTTAAGAAACCCATGTAAATGATTGGGAGATGGTTTGAACAGCTCGAATTCAATCTTGTGAGCTTATATTGATTAGTTCTTACTCCATTTAGCTAGTATGGGATCGTTCCGCTCCGAATGGAGGTTTGGGCTTGTTTTTGGCATTTGGAAGTGCGTCATGGAGCAAGGTGAGTCTCCATTCTAACCTTGTAAGAGGGAATTGTCCCCACGGGTGAATTAATTGGTTATGTGTTCCTATTTGTGGGGGCTACGTACGCACGAGGTGACGAGAGTTCGTGCGTAGCTACTATTATTTTTAAGTCCGAGTAGTCTAGGACACAAAAGCATGCTATACTTGGAATATTTGTAATCTTATTGATAGTTTGAATTGCTTAAAAACATCGAATTAATAAATACATTCACATAAGGGTTTGACCTCTTTTCTTAAATTGTTAAAAGAGAAAGCGGCTTTTATTTGAATAATTTTTCCTGATAAATTCTTAATTTTCAATTTGAGCATGTATTTTATGTGTACATGCGTCGCATGTATGATTCGCGAGTAGGGTGATTGTTTATTTTATGTCTACCTGCGTCGCATGTATGATTCACGAGCAGGGTGATTGTTGATTTTATGTTGACTGCGTCGCATGGATAATTCACGAGCGAGGTAATAGATTCATCTATGGTTCGAGCCGTTCGACCCTCGGCAGTGCATAATTTACTTTTATGTTGGATCGGGCCGTACGTCCCACGGTGGTTATTTACGCATACTGGTATTATTTCCTTGAACTTATTAAAGTTGTTATTGCTTCTTCATGGCTTGAGAATATTTGGAAAATAATGAAAAAAGAATTTTGGAAATTTCCTATAAAAAGAATAATTGTCTACTTGTTTCCTACTATTTGGTAAAAATCATGTTTGTAGAAATTCACAATTTAATTTATTATTGACATCATTATTTCGTACTCATACTGCACTTCTGTGCATTTTTGTTTCATAGGTATATGTAACTCTAGCGGATTACTGGGCGTAGCAGCACAAATGGTTCTGGGACTAGGTGAGCTACATTATTCAAAACGGCCGCAGCTAGTACAGTCCCTTCCGTTCTACTGCATTTACTTTATGTTCACTGTATTCCGGACGGAGATTGTATTTTATTTTCTTATCAGTAGATGCTCATGCACTTGTTGTTGGAAACACGTTCTCAAGGCATTATACTAAACGTGTGTTCATATTTGTAGGTTTTGATGAATGACAAACTATGCGCAAATTGACATATGATGCTGTCCAAGCACAAGCGCGAAATTGATATATAACAAGATTCAAGCACAAGACAAAGATCGAGATTAAGTTTTATATGAGTCGGTATTTAATTGTGATCTTGATCCGACAACTTAAACTCAAGACTTGGCTTCTCTCGTAAAAATACTTTTAACAAATCATGCATATTTAATTTAGAGCAAAATGATTTTAAATAATGCATATTTACTTTTGTCAAAATGATTTTGAACACGCCTCTAAAATCTGGACTAAGATAATCGATTATGTACTTATGATAATCGATTATGTTTAAGTCAGCTGCTTGACAATCGATTGTGAACTAATGACAATTGATTGTGTTAAGGCAGTGAGCATCAGATTTTTCAAATCTGCATGACAATCAATTGTGAACTTATGACAATTGATTGTGATGAGGCAGTGTCCATCAAAGTTTTTCAAAGCTCAAAATAATCGATTGTGAAGCTAATGACAATCGATTGTGAAGAGACAGTGTTCATCAGATTTTTCAAAGTCACAAAATAATCGATTGTGAACTTATGACAATCGATTGTGTTGAGGCAGTGTCTTCCAGACTTTTTCAAAGTTATTAAATAATCGATTGTGAACTTATGACAATCGATTGTCAAGAGGCAGTGTCTAAATTGATTTTTCAAGACTGATATATAATCGATTGTTAACTTAGTATAATCGATTGTATAACTGACCGTTGCCAAAATATTTTCAAATACCGTCAGGTAATCGATTATTGATTTCCTATAATCGATTGTTTTAATTAAAATCTGGAAAGGATTTTTTGAACGTTACTGAGTAATCGATTGTAGATTGTTGACAATCGATTGTTTTACGTAAAATCTGGAAAGGATTTTTTGAACGTTGCCAGTAATCGATTATTGATCTTATATAATCGATTGTTATGCGTAAAATCTGGGATTGATTTTTGGAAGAACTGGCAAACAATCGATTGTGGTAACTTGACAATCGATTGTCACTGAGTAATTTCAGCAACTCTTAATTGGCAATTAGGCAACGGTAATACAAGGTTTTTCAACTATAAATACAGCTTCATTCAGTCTTTTAAGTACAACAACATACAACAACTGATCATACAATTGCTAAAGCTTGCATACTTTATTGCTTATCACATCATATTCATTACATAAGCTTTTGAGAGCCAAATTCTTGTCAAAAGTTGTTGCGATCTTGAGCGTATTCTTTTTACTCATATCTACTCTTAAAGGAGTGTCTTGTTTGAGTGCTAAGTGTTTTTTGTACACTTGAAGGGAAGTGTTAGTCCCTTGTGTTGTAAGAAGGAACTTGTGTTTCCTTGGTTGAAGTCTTGGAGTGTTGTATCTCCGAGCAAAGGTTGTTGAGGCTTGTGTCCTCAAGTTGTAACGGTTTGTTAAGCACCCGTAAGCTTAACAAGTTAGTGGAAATCTCGAGAGAGTCTCTCGGGGACTGGACTAGCCACGGGTTGTGGTGAACCAGGATATATCGGTGCGTTTGTTCTAATTTATTTACTTATCGCACTTATTTATTTCCTGCAATTTTTAAATTCCGCAAGTTTACGCTAATTTTATTAAAACGCTATTCACCCCCCCCCCCTCTAGCGTTAAGCGTATTATCTAACAATTGGTATCAGAGCCCAACTCTCTGAAGACTTAACCGTTTGAGAGAAACATCCATAGCTTCTACTCGTGATTCTTTTGCAGGGATAGGTGAAGGACAATGCTCCACCCGACCACCGCTATTCGATGGTACAAATTATACATACTGGAAGGAGAGGATGAGAATATTTGTACAATCAAATAGTTTTCATCTTTGGAAGGTCATAATGAATGGAGAACAAATTCCAACCAAGAAGGTCGAAAATGAATGGGTCCCAAAGTGCGAAGATGAATACGATGCGGATGATATCCAAAAGGTGCAAAATAATGCTAAAGCTATTAATTTATTATATTGTGCTGTAAATGCTGATGATTACAGGAAGATATCTTGTTGCACAACGGCGAAGCAAATGTGGGACAAGCTGGAAATTACCAGGTAAGGGAAGCTAAAATTGATTTCCTAACCCATGCATATGAATTGTTTCACATGAAGGCAGGCGAAAAGGTCGATGAGATATTTGAACGATTTTCAAAAATCGTAAATGATTTACATGCTCTTAAGAAGACCTTCACGGATAAGGAACTTGTCCGAAAAATTCTCCGAAGTCTCACTCTGGAATGGCGATCCAAGGCCGACGCAATTCAAGAATCCATTGGCATTACAAATGTCACCATCGACGCATTAAGAGGTAATCTTAAAACTTATGAATCTACTATACTTAACCCTCTTATTGATGATCAAAGGAAGCAAAGAATTGCTCTCAAGGCAAGCACAAGCCAACCTCAAAATGATGAGGACGGAGACAACAAGTTTGGACTCGTTATCAAGAGATTTCAAAAGTTCATGCGAAAAGAGTATGAACGAAAGGGCAAAAAGCAAGGAGATCAAATAAAGTGCTATGAGTGCGGAGAAACCGGGCACATTAAATCAAATTGCCCAAATGCTAAAAAGGAGAAGAAACCCTTCAAGAAGCAAAGAGCATACATATCTTGGGGAGGCGACTCCGGTGACGAGTCAAGTGAGGAAGAAGAAGACAAAGCCGCAAATCTTTGTCTTATGGCACAAGAAGACAACAAAGAAGAGGTATGTCAAATTTCTTCCAAAAATTTCTTTTCCCTTGAAGAAATGCAAAATGCTTTTGATGAGTTGTATAGCGAATTTATTAGAGCTTCAAAAACTTTTAAGAGTATAAAAGAAAATGCTTCTTTAAAAGAAAAAGATTTTCAAAAACAACTCTCTCTTAAAGAAAAGGAATTGGAAAAACTGATTTTAGAAAATGAGAAGTTGAAAGAGGAAAACAAATTTTTTGGCAAGAGAAGCGCCGACAAGCCTAAAAGTTCTAGAAATTGTACTTCTTGCATGCATCTCAAAAATGAAGTAGAAAGGCTTAAGGGCACCTTAGATAAGTTTAACTCTTCTCATAAAAATTTGAATGAAGTGCTTGTTAATTTGAAGTCGACCAAGCATGGTAGGTTTTAGAAACGAGCCTAAAGAGAAAGTTGAAGCCAACCCCCAACCACCTAAGGCTCAACCTAGGATAAATAAAACAAATGCTCATCCTAGATACAACAAACCTAGAAATGGTTTTCATCAATCGCAACCTAGAAATAATCATGCTAGAAATAATACACATTCTAGGTCAAACATTAGAAAGAGTTTTGAACCTTTTAGAACACCTAGAAATGACTTCCAACCTAGAAACAACTATTCTAGAAATGATGCATATCCTAGAACAAATGGTAGGAGAAATGTTTTTCATGATTTGCGCAATAGTTATATTGTCAAGAATAGAGCAAATGAATTTCGTCCGTCCAATTACTATCAACCTAGAAGGATGAATAATCCTAACGTGACTTGTCATTATTGTAGACGTATTGGACATATTGCTCCTGCTTGTTTTACACGACATAGACATAACACTCAATCACATCACTATGATTTGCCTAACCCCCAAGGACCCAAAATGGCATGGGTACCTAAAACTCATTAATTTGTTTTGTAGGTATGTTTGAAGGGATCAAGTGTACTGTGGTACCTTGATAGTGGATGCTCCAAGCACATGACGGGAGACGAATCCAAATTCCTTCAACTAGAACACAAGGAAGGGGGAAGTATTATTTTTGGTGATAACAACAAAGGAAAGATTATCGGCATCGGATCGGTCGGTAAGGATGAAATTTCTTCCATTAAGCATATATTACTTGTGAAAGGTTTAAAACATAATCTCTTGAGCATAAGTCAATTATGTGACAAGGGAAATCTTGTTTTATTTGATTCGGATGAATGCTTAGTTCTTAGACGTAGCGATTTTAAAATTATCCTTCGTGGTTTTAGAATGGATAACATTTATATGTTTGATCTTGCAAATTCTTCACCCAAATATGTAAATTTTTTAATGAGCAAAGAGGATGATTCTTGGCTATGGCATCGTAGAGTAGCTCACATCAAAATGCATCTTTTGAACAAATTGGTTTCACAAAATTTAGTCGTTGGTCTTCCAAATTTGAAATTTGAAAATGACTCTATTTGTGATTCTTGTCAAAAGGGGAAGCAAATAAAAGCATCTTTTAAATCGAAAAACATTGTTTCAACTACTAGACCATTGCAATTGCTTCACATGGATTTGTTTGGACCATCTCGCATTGAAAGTCTTGGTAGAAATCGTTATGCCTTTGTTATTGTTGATGATTATTCCAGATTTACTTGGACTTTATTTCTTGCCCATAAAAGTGATGCTTTTCAGAATTTTAAATATTTTCTTAAACGTATTCAAAACGAAAAGGAAACAACCATCACTTCAATTAGAAGTGATCACAATCTCTTTGCGGACTTTTGTGACGAACTCGGTATCGAGCATACCTTTTCCGCTCCACGAACACCACAACAAAATGGGGTGGTGGAAAGGAAAAATAGGTGTCTCGAAGAGATGGCTAGAACCATGCTCGAAGAGGCTAAGATTCCCAAACATTTTTGGGCGGATGCCGTGAGTACCGCATGCTACATTTTTAATAGAGTAGTCATAAGGCCAATACTCATGAAAATCCCTTATGAACTCTACAAGGGAAGGAAACCAAATATCTCCCATTTTTGAGTATTCGGTTGTAAATGTTTTATTCATAACAATGGAAAAGATCAATTGGGAAAATTTGATGTCAAATCCGATGAGGGAATTTTTATTGGGTATTCTTCACATAGCAAAGCATATAGGGTATTTAATAACAGAACCCAAACTGTGGAGGAATCCCCTCATATTGTGTTTTCCGAAAGTAATGCTCGCTTGGCGAGAGAGTATTCTTGTTCTGATCTTGCAGGTATTTTAAATAGTTTAAAAGACAAAGTACAAGAAGAAACTCCTAAGGAAATTCAAGATGAAATCTTGGAACAATCAACGGAGGAAACGCCACAATTGGAGAAAGAAACGAAAATGCCTAACGAGTGGAGGAAAATCAAAGATCACCCTCTCGAACAGGTAATTGGCGACGTCGGAGAAAAGGTAAGTACCCGAAACTCTCTTAAGAACACCTCAGGACACACTTCTTAAGAGATAACGTTCTCATTGCATTATTTCGCTACAAATTACTAACTTGAGCGTCGGAGACATCTAATTCTCTTTTGCAGGTATCGCCCTAAAGGCAGGGGGAATTATAAAGCTTGACGCACAGAACAATCGATTTCTGTTTTATATAATCGATTATCCAGTATCAATAATCGATTGTCGTGACAATATTTGCGTTATTATTGCTGTTTTTTTAAATAAACAAGTTTTTTTATTATTCTATATTTTTTTGCTAATGACAAAAGGGGGAAGATAACGGGTATGCACTCTCACTCAATACTTATCGGCATAAATTGAGGGGGAATTCATATATTGAGGGGGAACAAATTGCATATCTATATACTTGTTGCATATTTTTACTTGTCTTGAATCGTCATTACGAATTGCCTAATATGCATATCCCACTTAAAGTTTGCCATTATCAAAAAGGGGGAAATTGTTGGAAACACGTTCTCAAGGCATTATACTAAACGTGTGTTCATATTTGTTGGTTTTGATGAATGACAAACTGTGCGCAAATTGACATATGATGCGGTCCAAGCACAAGCGCGAAATTGATATATAACAAGATTCAAGCACAAGACAAAGATCGAGATTAAGTTTTATATGAGTCGGTATTTAATTGTGATCTTGATCCGACAACTTAAACTCAAGACTTGGCTTCTCTCGTAAAAATACTTTTAACAAATCATGCATATTTAATTTAGAGCAAAATGATTTTAAATAATGCATATTTACTTTTGTTAAAATGATTTTTAAACATGCCTCTAAAATCTGGACTAAGATAATCGATTATGTACTTATGATAATCGATCATGTTTAAGTCAGCTGCTTGACAATCGATTGCAAACTAATGACAATCGATTGTGTTAAGGCAGTGAGCATCAGATTTTTCAAATCTGCATGACAATCGATTGTGAACCTTATGACAATCGATTGTGATGAGGCAGTGTCCATCAAAGTTTTTCAAAGCTCAAAATAATCGATTGTGTGAAGAGACAATCGATTGTTGATAATCGATTGTGGGACAAATACAAACGATTGTTTTGATATTTAAAAGCTTCGAAAATCATGTATATCTATGATGTGTGCGCTTTGGTTGTATGAGCATGATTTTCAGGTATAGGTTTTGATGAATGACAAACAATGAAGTCAAGCGTCAAACAACGATATAATATGACAAACTATCAAATGGCGAGAAGCATATTGATGACGGGATTGCATAGACAAGCCAAGTCGAACCAAAGAGTTCAAGACCGAAGACCCAAGACGTAGGTCGTTAGGTAGAACCAATGTAAGAACAACGTTTAAGTTATCTTATCTTTTGGCTCAACATTAGGTCATCATAAATATGCATAAAATTATTTTATTAAAGTAAATCATTTTATTAAATCATATATATCATAAATATTTTTAATATACTTCAAACAAAATGATTTTAACGTTTTCATTTTTAACCAAAATGGGTTTTGAAGTAAGTTTTCAATTCTGGTATACACAGTGTATATCAAGTGTATATCAATGATATATAATCGATCCGTTGCCAAAAGTTTTGAACACTGGAACAACATAATCGATTATATGAAGTACACAATCGATTATATTAAGTCAACAATCGATTGTCTACTTTTAACAATCGATTATTTTGAGATAACGGGTATGCACTCTCACTCAACACTTATCGGCATAAATTGAGGGGGAATTCATATATTGAGGGGGAACAAATTGCATATCTATATACTTGTTGCATATCTTTACTTGTCTTGAATCGTCATTATGAATTGCCTAATATGCATATTCCGCTTAAAGTTTGCCATTATCAAAAAGGGGGAAATTGTTGGAAACACGCTCTCAAGGCATTATACTAAACGTGTGTTCATATTTGTAGGTTTTGATGAATGACAAACTATGCGCAAATTGACATATGATGCGGTCCAAGCACAAGCGCGAAATTGATATATAACAAGATTCAAGCACAAGACAAAGATCGAGATTAAGTTTTACATGTGTCGGTATTTAATTGTGATCTTGATCCGACAATTTAAACTCAAGACTTGGCTTCTCTCGTAAAAATACTTTTCACAAATCATACATATTTAATTTAGAGCAAAATGATTTTAAATAATGCATATTTACTTTTGTCAAAATGATTTTTAAACACGCCTCTAAAATCTGGACTAAGATAATCGATTATGTACTTACGATAATCGATTATGTTTAAGTCAGCTGCTTGACAATCGATTGTGAACTAATGACAATCGATTGTGTTAAGGCAGTGAGCATCAGATTTTTCAAATCTGCATGACAATCGATTGTGAACCTTATGACAATCGATTGTGATGTGGCAGTGTCCATCAAAGTTTTTCAAAGCTCAAAATAATCGATTGTGAAGCTAATGACAATCGATTGTGAAGAGACAGTGTCCATCAGATTTTTCAAAGTCACAAAATAATCGATTATGAACTTATGACAATCGATTGTGTTGAGGCAGTGTCTTCCAGACTTTTTCAAAGTTATTAAATAATCGATTGTGAACTTATGACAATCGATTGTCAAGAGGCAGTGTCTAAATTGATTTTTCAAGACTGATATATAATCGATTGTTAACTTAGTATAATCGATTGTATAACTGACTGTTGCCAAAATATTTTCAAACACCGTCAGGAATCGATTATTGATTTCCTATAATCGATTGTTTTAATTAAAATCTGGAAAGGATTTTTTGAACATTGCTGAGTAATCGATTGTAGATTGTTGACAATCGATTGTTTTACGTAAAATCTGGAAAGGATTTTTTGAACGTTGCCAGTAATCGATTATTGATCTTATATAATCGATTGTTACGCGTAAAATTTGGGATTGATTTTTGGAAGAACTGGCAAACAATCGATTGTGGTAACTTGACAATCGGTTGTCACTGAGTAAAATCAGCAACTCTTAATTGGCAATTAGGCAACGGTAATACAAGGTTTTTCAACTATAAATACAGCTTCAATTCAGTCTTTTAAGTACACCAACATTCAACAACTGATCATACAATTGCTAAAGCTTGCATACTTTATTGCTTATCATTTTATATTCATTACATATGCTTTTGAGAGCCAAATTCTTGTCAAAAGTTGTTGCGATCTTGAGCGTATTCTTTTTACTCATATCTACTCTTAAAGGAGTGTTTTGTTTGAGTGCTAAGTGTTTTTTGTACACTTGAAGGGAAGTGTTAGTCCCTTGTGTTGTAAGAAGGAATTTGTGTTTCCTTGGTTGAAGTCTTGGAGTGTTGTATCTCCGAGCAAAGGTTGTTGAGGCTTGTGTCCTCAAGTTGTAACGGTTTGTTAAGCACCCGTAAGCTTAACAAGTTAGTAGAAATCTCGAGAGAGTCTCTCGGGGACTGGACTAGCCTCGGGTTGTGGTGAACCAGGATATATCGGTGCGTTTGTTCTAATTTATTTACTTATCGCACTTATTTATTTCCTGCAATTTTTAAATTCCGCAAGTTTACGCTAATTTTATTAAAACGCTATTCACCCCCCCCCCCCTAGCGTTAAGCGTATTATCTAACACTTGTGACACCGGGTTCTGGGAGGATTTTTGACTTATTATACGTTAAGTTTGTTAAAGGTTTCGCGGTTGTTTTTGTAAATTTTATTATTCGTTATTTAATGTGCAAAGAAAAATAATTTTAGACAATACAAAAATTAGAATTTAATTAAGTATTTTTTTGGCTTGCCTGACAGTGGTGTCCGGCGCCACCACGACCCTTAGACGATTTTGGGTCGTGACAGATTCATGATCGAGTATCAGTTAAAATACAAGAAGCTTATAGTAAATAAAAAAATTATCAACTTCACATCAATAGGACAGACAAGCATCAAACCTTATACTAGTTGGCCGCTTATAGGAGAACATTCTCCAATGATCTTATATAATACTAAGGAACACAGGATTGATCAAGTCAAAAAACAATAGAGTTACAAATAGCATGGGAACATGTCATAACTTATTAGTAGAACTCCAGAAACATAACAGCTTGGGCATAAATTTCTCAATAGGGATTAGAACACATTCTAGGTATGAGTTGGTTATTCGTAATAGTACATGACAAGGCAAGAAACCAAACTTAGAATAAGCAACAGTATTAAGCATTCGAGCACATATATTAGCAGGTAGGCTTAATAAGGTAGAATCAAAGTAACAAATAGGCAAGTTAAACTACTAGAAGGCATAGAGCCTCAGGAAGAGCTTGAAAACATATAATGGCATGTTAATTCATACAAATTCTTAGAGGCATAGATGTGTAGAGCAGGAATACAAATGGAAGGAAATGAAATTGTAAGAGTTAAAGATACATTACCAATTACAGAGGAACAAGTAAACAAGAGGAGTAATTTCAGCAGCGCTTCAATTTTAATAGCAAAATGAATAGCAGAGCCCAGGAATCTCGGTGCATCAGAGTTTCCAAGGATTTCAAATGAACCTCGGCCAGTTCTCATACTGAGAAAGGTTCGAGAATTGAATTTCGGTCACCTTGGCTTTCGGCCAGCCAAAAGATAGAGCCTCAGAATAGTATAAGACAAGAAAGAATAAGAGAACAGCCATAGTTTTTAGCGATTAGGGTCCCATCAAGATAATTAGGAGAGGGGTTTATATGGTGGTACAAACTAAAGAACAAACATGGAAAATGATAAATTAAGCACAAATAAGGAAGAAATATCTCATGCAAATCAAAATCAGTAAAGGAGGTAGAGAGTCGCAAGCCCTAATTAGGGTTCAATAGTCCGAAAATCAAACCAGGAGTGCACATTACTCTTTATTGAGCGTACATAGACAAAATACTACCTATATCAAAGATTCGAATCATTCCAATCCAATCTCATAAGTGATTCTTTTCAAACTTAGTCAAGTACCTAAGTAACACCATAAATAGACGACCAATAATAAGAGGACACTAATAAGGTAAGTATATCGTAGGTGGGTTCCATCATAGGTAGATTCCATCTCTGGGTTGGAATCGAAGAAGAAACAAGCAGTGACGACTCGATTTTCTGAGAGAAGAGAGAAGGAGAGGGTTTAGTGGTGGTTGGTATATTGTAGGTGGATTCCATCTCTGAGTTGGTAGGATTTCTCAAAGAAGGAGAGGATAAGAGGGTTTAGTGGCAGCTGGTTAAGAGAAATGGTCTCTAGGGTTAAGTTGAGGAGTTATAAGGAAAAGGGAAAGGTTATTATGGGCAGTTGATCATCTAAGATCAACAACCGTTATTAAAGGGAAAAGGGGCAGGTCATAAGACGGTTCTCAATCGGGTTAAGCTAAAAGGTCCTCTGGTCTAGGTTGATGAAGGCAAAAGGAAAGGGCCAAATGTTTTTGGGCCTGCTTTTGGCCCGAAATTCATAATAAAGCTTGGCTATAATTTAAATGCACAAAAATTTATCAAAAATAATTTATGAAAAGCAAGTAATAAATGATAAAATATTATTTATGTAATAAAATTCTTTAAAATAATAGTTTATCATTTAAAAATATAAAAATGCTATTTTGAGCACAAATAATATAATAAAATGTAATTATGCACATCATATAGGCTATTACTGCAAAATTATATAAAATAACTTTAAAAATACAAATATAATTATATAAAATAAAGTAAATATTCTGAAACCTATATGGATGAAAATAATAAATTTGGATGTTAAAACATCATAAAATAATTTGAAGGGTGAAATATATATTGGAAAAATGCATAAGTATCCTCCTAACTTATACTTCGGATTCCCAACTACATAATTTTTCTTTGCGAGAATCCTATTATCCCCCTAATTTTTTTTAAATGGAATTATTTGCACCCTTAACGCTGACGTGGCAGAGTGTGTGTATTTCACTCTCCTTTGGGAGAGTGAGAAGGAAGAAAATTTTCAGATAATTTTTTATTCTTTTTACCATTTTTTTATTCTTTTTCCTTTTTCTTTGTATTGTCTTTTACTTTTTTTCGTTCTTCTCTAATTCCAGGTGATATTCATTAACTGACGACTTTTTCTAACAATTTTTCTTCTATTTTTTCTTTTTACACACAAATTAAACTCTCAAAAAGATCTATTCATAAGCAAAGCAAAATACACTCACATTTGGGGGAAAAAATTCATCATCAGAAAATCTTCCTGTGCTGAAGAAAAATAATGTATTAAAACTTTAACTGGAAAAATTCTTCTCAGTTTGTATTCGTTTTTTATTATTTTTGTTCTTCCTCACATACATAAATTATACTTTCATGAGAAATTATATATATTAATATATATATATATATATATATATATATATATATATATATATATATATATATATATATATATATATATATATAACAAAACACACTTTGATCGGGATAAAAATTTGTTGCCGGAAAAAAAAGATTCGCCAAAAAAAATAGCAATGATAAGAAAGAGAATAAATAACCAAAAAAATGTGAATGATAAGAAAAAGAAAAAAAATAAAATAATTTCTAAAAATACTTGTGGGGGCGCGCGTAGTTCACCACTTGCCAAGAGTTTGATTGTCGGCGTTAAGGGTGCAAATAATTCCATTTAAAAATATTTAGGGGATAATAAAATTTTCACAAAGAAAAAGTGTGTAGTTGAGAATCCGGGTATAGGTTAGGGGTACTTATGCATTTTCCAAAAAATATTCAAGTAATTTAAATGTGAAAAAATTAAATTAAAACTATGAAAAATAATAGAAAATGCTCATATGGCTCTTGTAGACTAAGTAATGATGCAAAATGATATTTTGAATGTATGAGGGTGTTTAGACTGGCTTATTTTAAGTGCTTATTGACTTTTAAGTACTTTTTAAATTTGTGTGGTGTTTGACAATAATAAAAAGTGCTTAAAATTACTTACCTTTAGGCATAAAAAGTACAAAAATAAGTCAAACGTTAAAAGTTGGGTATTACTAACTTATGACTTTTGGTTTTTAGCTTAAAAGTTACTTTTTATAATCCAATCTAAACACCCTCTATATATACTATTCGGAAAAAAATAAGGGACATTTGGGTATCAACAATCTAGCCCTTTTATTGGATTGTATCCTTTGGCTACTAGCCATGCCTTGCATCTTTCAATCTCCCTATTGGCTTTATACTTTATATTGAACATTCACTTACATCTAATAGGAACCTTCCCTACTGGAAAGTCTACCAAGGTCCAAGTCCCATTTTCTTTGAGTGTATCAGTTCTTAAGTCATAGCATCGGCTCATTTGGGGTCTGATACAGCTTCCTCATAGTTGACAGGCTCCCTAATGCTGGTAATCTTGGACAAATAAGACTGGTATTTAGCTGATATACCTATATGACTCGAATAGCTTTGCATAGCATACTTGCTGAGCTGCTTGATGACTGATTTTATTGATGAACCATTCCAAACATAATCCTGCATCCACACAGGCTCTTTGACGGTCCTAGCGGATTGCCTGAGCTGGTTATCTGTAGGATTGAGTGTATTTTATTCTAAAGGGATTAGTTGCTCAGTCATCAAGAGCAGGGAATGCGGTAATGGAGGTTGTGTATTAGTGGCATGATTATTTTGCAGCAGATGATTCTATTGGAGAAGATGTTTCACCATTTTGGTGATCCTGCTAGTTCTTGGTGGCAATGCATCAGTAATGACTGGTGAATCTAGCATACCATTTGGAAAGAGCTATAATTTTCCTTCCTTATGTAATTGGAATGGGAAGATATGTTCCATAAACTTGACATCTCTTAGGACAAAGAAAGAGTTAGTTAAAATGTTATACAACCTATAATACTTCTGGGATGACGACTATCCTATCAACACAACACCAATTGACCTAGCTGCAAACTTATCTCCTTCTCCTACAGTCTTAGCAAAGCATAAACAACATATGGTTCTCATATGATGTAGAGATGGTTTTTTCCTATACAATATGACAAAATATGACTTTCCTAATAACACTTATAAAGGAAGTCTATTTATTACATAAATGGCAGCATATATACATTCTCCCCAAAACTTGAGAGGCAAATATCCTTGCAATCTGATGGCTTTAGCCACCTCCAGTATGTGTCTTTACTTTCATTCCACTACCCCATTTTACTGTAGGGTGTGGATACAATAACTTTAGTAGATCATTCCGTAAGGCTGAAACAAACTATTACAATCAGAATTAAAAATTCAGATCCATTATCACTTCTTAATATTTTCACAGTCACATCAAATTCAGTCTTTATTAAGGCTAGAAATTGTCTCAAACATACAACCATATCGCTTTTGAGCCTCAACAAGTAAATCCATGTTATTCTACGTCATCTACAGTAAGGAAAAATCTATGTCCACTATGAATTTGAACTCTATATAGACCCAGACATCTACATGCATCAATTGAAAAGGTTTACTTGATCTGTTTGCACTTTTAGGGAAAGCAATCTACCTTGCCTGGCCGCAGGACATATTGTGCATTCTTTTATTCTATCATTACTAGCTTTGAACTTCATGTTTGGAACCTGTTTTACCACTCTATCCAGAGCATGCCCAAGCCTTCCATGCCATACTTTCAAATACTCCTCTTATACAGAATGATCTTGAATGTGTATAGTGCAGCTGGCTTCAAGTTTCTGATGCTGCAAGTTGTACTGGCCCTCTAGCTCCTTACCAATCCCCTTCACCTTCCCACTATGAACGTCCTGCATATCCAAAAAATAGGATAAAAGGATATTAAGCATCTTAAGTCTTTTGAAAGCTACATTATACTTAAATTTTGGAATATAAAAGTTTGGAGAAGGCCCTTGGCCTTAAAGGCTGCAATTTTGACTTATCGAAATAGTAGCCATCATTGTTTGATTGAGGTCAAAATCTTCTTTTGGCGGAGGCCCTTGCCCTTAAAAGGAGCTATTTTGACTTATCGAAATTGTATCTCGCTGTCGTTCGATCGAGGTCGAACTTTTCTTGTGGTAAAAGCTCTTGGCCTTAAAGGGTGTTATTTCGACTTATCGACATAGTAGCACATCGCCGTTCAATCAAGAACTCTTCTCTTTTTGGTGAAGGCCCTTGGCCTAAGGGTGTTATTTCGAACTTATAAAAATAACAACCTGTCTTCGTTCGATTGAGGTCGACTCTTCTTTCAGTGAAGGCCCATGGCCTTAAAGGGTTCTATTTCGACTTATCAAAATAGTAGCCCATTATCGTTCGATCGAGCTCGAACTCTTCTTTTACTGAAGGCCCTTGGCCTTAAAGGGTTTTATTTCGAGTTATCGAAATAGTATCCCATTGTCATTCGATCAAGGTCGAATCTTCTTTCGGAGAAGGCCCTTGGCCTTAAAGGATGCTATTTTGACTTATCTAAATAGTAGTCGTCATCGTTCGCCAAGGCCGAAATCTTCTTTCGGCGAAGGCCCTTGGCCTTAAAGGAAGCTATTTAGACTTATCAACATAGTATCCCGTCATCGTTTTATCGAGGTCAAACTTTTCCTTTTGAGAAGGCCCTTGGACTTAAGGGGTGCTTTTTTGACTTATCAAAATAGTAGCCCGTCGCCGTTCGATCGAGGTTCAACTCTTCACTTTTTGGTAAAGGCCCTTGGCTTTAGGGTATTATTTCGAACTTATCAAAATAACAACTTGTCGCCGTTCGATCGAGGTCGACACTTCTTTCGACGAAAGCCCTTAGCATTAAAGGGTTCTATTTTGACTTATTGAAATAGTATCACATTATCATTTGATTGAGGTCGAACTTTACTTTTGGCGAAGGCCCTTGGACTTAAAGGGTGTTATTTGACTTATCGAAATAGTAGCCCGTTGTCGTTCAATCTAGAGCAACTCTTCTTTCAGTGAAGGCCCTTGGCCTTAAAGGATGCTATTTCGACTTATCGAAATAGTAGTCCATTATCATTCAATCAAGGTTGAACTCTTCTTTTGGCAAAGGCCCTTCGCCTTAAATGGTGCTTTTTTACTTATCGAAATAGTAACCTGTTATCGTTCGATCAAGGTCGAACTCTTCTATTTTTGGCGAAGGCCTTGGCCTTAAAGGGTGCTATTTCGATGTATCGAAATAGTAGCCCATCATCGTAATCAAGGTCAAACTCTTATTTTGGCAAAGTCCCTTAGCCTTAAAGGGTGCTATTTTGACTTATCGAAATAGTAGCTCATCGTCGTTCGAACGAGACGACCTTTTCTTTTGGCGAAGGCCCTTAGCCTTAAAGGGTGCTATTTGGACTTATCCAAATAGTATTACTTCGTCGTTCAATCGAGATCGAACTATTCTTTTGGTGAAGGCCCTTGTCCTTAAAGGGTGATATTTTGACTTAACAAAATAGTAGCCCATTGTCGTTCGATCGAGGTCGAACTCTTATTTTGGCGAAGGCACTTGGCCTTAAAGGGTGTTATTTGACCTATCAAAATAGTAGACTATCATCGTTTGATCGAGTTCGAACTCTTCTTTTGGCGAAAGCCCTTGGCAAAGGATGCTATTTCGACTTATCAAAACAGTAGCCCCTTGTCATTTGATCGAGGTCGAACTTTTCTTTTGGCAAAGGACCTTAGCCTTAAAGGGTGCTATTTTGACTTATCTAAATAGTAGCCATCGTCATTCGGCTAAGGTCGAAATCGTATTTTGGAAAAGGCCAATGGCCTTAAAGGTAACTATTTTGACTTATCGAAATAGTATCCCGCCGTCGTTCGATCGAGGTCAAACTTTTCTTTAGCGAAGGCCCTTGGCCTTAAAGGGTGATATTTCGACTTATCGACATAGTAGCCTGTCTCCGTTCAATCGAGGTCGAACTCTTCTCTTTTTGGCGAAGGCCCTTGGCCTTAGGGTAATATTTTAAACTTATCAAAATAACAACCCGTCCTCGTTCGATCGAGGTCGACTCTTCTTTCAACGACATTTGTGGGTTCAATGCGAAAATTGTTATGGATTAAATTATAAGAAATTTTTCCCTTGGCCTTAAAGGGTTCTATTTCGACTTATCAAAATAGTAGCTCGTATCATTCGATCGAGGTCAAACTCTTCTTTTGGTAAAGGCCTTATTCCCTTAAAGGGTGTTATTACAAGTTATCGAAAGAGTAGCCAGTTGTTTTTTGATCGAGGTCGACTCTTCTTTCAGCGAAGGCCCTTGGCCTTAAAGGGTGCTATTTCAACTTATCAAAATAGGTAGTCGTCTTTCCACCAAGGTCAAAATCTTATTTATGCGAAGGCCTTTGGCTTTAAGGGAGCTATTTTAACTTATCAAAATAGTATCCCATCATCGTTCGATCGATGTCGAACTTTTCTTTTGACGAAGGCCCTTGGCCTTAAAGGGTGCATTTTTGACTTATCAAAATAGTGGCCTGTCGCCGTCCGATCGAGATCAAACTCTTCTTTTTTACGCAAAGGCCCTTGGCCTTAGGGTGTTATTTCAAACTTATCAAAATAACAACCCGTCGTTCGATCGAGGTTTACTCTTCTTTCGATAAAGGCCCTTGGCCTTAATGGGTTCTATTTCGACTTATCGAAATAGTATTCCATTATCGTTTGATTGAGGTCGAACTCTTCTTTTGGCGAAGGCCTTTGGCCTTAAAGGGTGTTATTTCGACTTATCAAAATAGTAGCCCGTTGGCATTCGATGAAGGTCGACTCTTCTTTCGGTGAAGGCCCTTGGCCTTAAAGGGTGCTATTTTCACTTATCAAAATAGTAGCCCATTGTCGTTCGATCGAAGTTGAACTCTTCTTTTTGCGAAGGCCCTTGGCCTTAAATGGTGTTATTTCCACTTATCAAAATAGTAACTTGTTGTTATTCGTTCAAGGTCGAACTCTTCTATTAATGGCGAAGGCCTTGGCCTTAGAGGGTGCTATTTAGACTTATCAAAATATTAGCGCATCATTGTTCGATCAAGGTCAAACTCTTCTTTTGGCGAAGGCCCTTGGCCTTAAGGGTGCTTTTTTGACTTATCGAAATAGTAGCACGTCGTTGTTCGATCCAGGTTGAACTCTTCTTTTAGCGAAGGCCCTTAGCCTTAAAGAGTTCTATTTGGACTTATCATAATAGTAGCATGTCGTCGTTCGATCGAGGTTGAACTCTTCTTTTGGCGAAGGCCCTATTCCTTAAAGAGTGCTATTTTGACTTAACAAAATAGTAGCCTATTGTCGTTCGATCAAGTTCGAACTCCTCTTTTTCGTGAAGGCCCTTGGCCTTATGGTGTTATTTCGAACTTATCGAAATAATAACTTGCTGTCAGTCGATCAAGGTCGACTCTTCTTTTGGCGAAGGCCCTTGGCCATAAAGGGTTCTATTTTGACTTATCAAAGTAGTAGCCCATTGTCGTTCGATCAAGGTCGAAATCTTCTTTTGGCAAAGTCCTTTGGCCCCAAAGGGTGTTATTTTGACTTATCAAAATTGTAGCCTATCGTCGTTCGACCGAGGTCGAACTTTTCTTTCAGCGAAGGCCCTTGGTATTGAAGGGAGCTATTTCGATTTATCAAAATAGTGGCCCGTCGTCGATCGATCGAGGTCGAACTTTTCATTTGGCCAAGGCCTTTGGCATTTCGAGTTATCGAAATAGTATCCTGTCGCCGCTCGATTGAGGTCTTTTATCTTTTTGGCGAAGGCCCTTGGCCATAGGGTGTTATTTCGAACTTTTCAAAACAACAACCCATCGTTGTTTGATCGAGGTTCAACTCTTTTTTCAACGAAGGCCCTTGACCTTAAAGGGTTCTATTCGACTTATCGAAATAGAAGCCCGTTGTAGTTCAATCGAGGTCGAACTGTTCTTTTGGCAAAGTCCCTTTGCCTTAAAGGGTGTTATTATGACTTATAGAAATGGTAGCCCTTTGTTGTTCAATTGAGGTAAACTCTTTATTCAGCGAAGGCCCTTGTCCTTAAACTTTGTCGACTTATCGAAATTGTAGTCTGTTGTCGTTCGATCGCGGTCCAACTCTTCCTGTGGCAATGGACCTTAGCCTTAAAAGGTATTATTTCGACTTATTGAAATAGTAGCCCGTTGTTGTTCGATCAAGGTCGAATCTGTATTCGGCGAAGGCCCGTTGCCTTAGAGGGTTCTATTTCGACTTATCGAAATAATAGCCTATTGTCGTTCGATCGAGGTTGAAAGCTTCTTTTGGCGAAGGCCCTTGGCCTTAAAGGTTGCTATTTCGACTTATCGAAATTGTAACCCGTTGTCGTTCAATCAAGGTCGAACTCTTCTATTTTTGCCAAAGGCCTTGGCCTTAAAGGGTGTTATTTCGACTTATCGAAATAGTAGCCAGTCGTCGTTCGATCAAGGTCAAACTCTTCTTTCTACAAAGGCCTTTGGCCTTCAAGGGTGCTATTTCGACTTATAAAAATACTAGACCGTCATTGTTCGATCGAGGTCGAACTCTTCTCTTTTTGGCAAAGCCCCTTTGCCTTTGGGTGTTATTTCGAACTTATCAAAATAACAACCCGTCGTTGTACGAGCAAGGTCGAACTTCTCTCAGCGAAGGCCCTTAGCCTTAAAGGGTTCTAGTTTGACTTATCGAAATAATAGCCACTTGTCATTCGATCGAGGTCGAACTTTTCTTTTGGCGAAGGCCCTTGGCGTTAAAGGGTGCTATTTTGACTTATCAAAATAGTAGCCCATCGTCGTTCGATTAAGGTCGAACTCTTCTTTCAGCGAAAGCCCTTGACATTAAAGGGTGCTATTTTGACTTGTCGAAACAGTAGTCTGTCGTTATTTGATTAATGTCGAACTCTTCTTTTGGTGAAGGCCCTTGGCCTTAAAGGGTGCTATTTCGACTTATCGAAATAGTAGCCCGTCGTTGTCTGATCGAGGTCAAACACTTCTTTTGATGAAGGCCCTTGGCCTTAAAGGGCTATCTCTACTTATCCAAATAGTAGCCCGTTGTTGTTCGATCAAGGTTGAACTCTTCTTTCGGAGAAGGACCTTGGCCTTAAAGGATTCTATTTCTATTTATCGATTCGATCAAGGCCGAACTCTTCTTTTGGCGAAGGCCATTGGCCTTAAGGGGTGCTATTTCGAGTTATCAAAATAGTTGCCCGTTGTCATTGGATCAAGGTCGAAATGTTATTTGGCGAAGGCCCTTGTCCTTAGGGTGTTATTTCATCTTGTCGAAATAATAACCCGTCGTTAGTCCCATTTTTAGAGCCAGATATCTTCTAGAAGAGTCCCAGTACTTTTGACATTGCTCGCGACATAGTATGCAACATCGAAGAATGTGAACCGTTGTTGTTTCACTCAGGTTTGTTCTACACACATATTGTAGTTTCCTTGCTTGACCTTCGCCTTTCGGCTTGGAGGTACCACTGTTGTTTTTTATCATGTAACTGATGCGTGCTTTTTTGTTCGTCTGCGTGGTCTTTGTATCCCCGCTTGGAGAGAGTGCAAAAGGTGAATTAGGATGATACTCTTCTTGCCCTCGTCTGGTGATCCAATGGAGGAGAGCAGGTTGTCACCGTTATTCATCTTGTTTGGTATATTGGTGGTTGATGTGGCGATGATTTCTAAGTTTGGTACTTTTGCTTGGTGCTTCTCCCCCTACCGCAATGTGCCTTTGTCTCGCGTGGATTGGGTTCTTTCTTCGTGCTCCTTTTTCCAGGAGATCGTATTTCTCGTCTTTGATCTGGAAGAGACTAGAAAACTTCACTAAGAAATTCCCATAGACGGCACCAAATTGTTTGGTTCAAAAGATTTTTCAACCTTTTTGAACAAATCAATCAAAGAAAATGAAGGGGTAAATCTTAGTCAGATATATTCAATTCCATATCAATGAGATAAATATGGTGGATCGCACATATGATGAAAAGACGTAAATGATCTTATTGAAATTCAAAATTGTATCTTCCATCAATCGAAGGTGAGATTGCTTTTTCATGTTCTTGTATAGATGTCTTCCTTGCTATCAAGAGTCAAGAAGGGAGCCTTTTTTCTAGAAAGGAGAAAAAGCCCCCTTTTATCGAGGGTTTTCCCGTACCCTTACTATATATAATCAGGACACCCTTGCCATTTACTTGGTCCGGCGTCATCTTGCCTCCAATGTATCCCGATCGTGCTTTTAGGCACCGTTCTTTCCGACTCAATGGATATTGGAAAAGAGATATAGAATGGGCTACATTACCTTTCACTACCCAGTCACACAGGAGGGACGATGATCAGTTTGGTAATGACGGTCAGATTTTGACCAGTACAGTCAATTAATTATTTTTCGTCGGAAAATTACGTTATATATAAAGATAAAATATTAGATTCTATAGGTATGTAACATGAATATTTTTTGTTGAAGAATTTTTTTTTTTTTTAAGTTTGAACATCTTTTTTTTTATTTTTGTAAGTTTGAACATCTCTTAAAAAAAGTTTCTGATTTCGTCTCTAATCCAGCTCGTAATGAGCATATCCCGGAATGTGAGGTCTTCATAGAGAAATCAAGAGATAGAATAAGAGTACGTATCGCTGGTATTGGAAGACAGGACAGGAAAAAGCAGAAAGATATTGGATTGAATGAATAATTAGGACGTCAGCTATAAAAAAAAAAATGAAAGCAACAATGGGAACAGATAACGTGTTCACGTTGATGCATGTGGGCCATCAACATGCACTAACGTATATACATGCATTCTCCTGCTGTTTATGCTTGTGTATATGCAAGTTAAGAAAAGCATTAATTAAGTTTTTATTTTTTTAATAATTTACCCCTTACTAGTACTCCAAGAAGACATAAAATCATAAATTACTCATTCCAGAAGGAAATAAAGGTAATTTGATCAAATAAACCTTACGATTAAGCTTATGTGTGTTCATAATAGGTTTGACACGTCAAAATGACCGAAGGAAGCAAGTAATAAACTTATTACATACCTCCGATCTGTACTATTTGCTCTTTAAAGATTTTGCATATTCCTTAAGTTATATAAGACATTTTACTAAACTCTCCCTTAACGCCTCACTTAAATACAACCACTAATTAGACTAGTATAGGTAGACTTGAAGGTAGACGATAGTGGCGAAGCCAGAAATTTTTTTTAAAATATTTAAACTTAAAGAAGTGAAGAAAATTATCTCACAAAGAATGTTCTATATATATTATATATTTTTAATTCCTAATATTTTACCTATATACGTAGAGCATGCAAATCCCAAAAACGCATAGTTTCTCCTCCAAAAATGACTTCTTCCGTCAGGAACTTGGAATTTTCGGACGAAGGGTAGTAAGTTGACCACCATTTACATCATGTAATTTTTCCCCTGGCAGAGGGAAAGCCACGATTTGAAATTTATACTTAACCCATAATCCTCCTTAGTTACTGGATTCTCAATTAAATATTTTTATATATTTAATAAATTTTTAGTACTAATATAATATTTAAGTAAAAATAATTGGGTTCAACCAAACCCCCGCCTAATAGACAAACTCAGCCTCTGTTTGAAGGAGGGGGTAATACGTGACCTGCCATCAATAGAATTGTATTTAAGGTGAATGTCTATATTCCAGAGAGATTCTAGGGTTTGTTACTTGATGGCTAAGTTACTTTTCCCATATAAATAGAGTGGTTCTATTATATTGTAATTGATCCCAAGAATCAATAAGAATTCTCTCCCCCTACTTTTCTCTGCAATACTCTTCTTCTTTCTTTATTGTTTCATAATACGTTATCAGCACAAGACTCTAACCAATTGAGTTGGAGCTTTGGGATTGAGCATAATGATTGTCAATTATTCTATGAACTTTCTTCATGAATAAATTTTACATTTAAGGTATGTATTTTACTGTATTTTACTCTTTTATTTTATAATTTAATTTTAAATGCAAGGAAAGACAATAAATTTTGATAATAACTCTAGTGGAGTTAATAAGAAATTATAACCACTCGAAGTAGTAAAATTTTTAGGTTTTGCCGTAATCAAAGTCATGTATGATCGTGAGCACAGGAATTAAAAAATCATCCCATTGAATTTGCTTCATTTTCATTCCCTTAAGAGAATGTGGTAGCAATATATAATAAGTCTAAAAGAAGACAAAATTACTACCATGAAGGTATCAATAAATATGGAGATGGAAATAGACAAAAAAAATTTGATAGAAAATAAAATCTTTATTTAATCATCCCAAAAACACACATATACAACTTCACTTAATACCTTTACTATATTTTAATCTATCATTTCCCTAGCCCACATTTCCCTTGCTCTTCTTCTTCTATATTATCTGCAAGCATCTGTATTTGCATGCATGTTGAATCTGTTCTAACACTACTTGTGGTCGAGGCACTCTTTTCCTCCATATAGCTTCATTCTTGGCTTTCCATATATGATATATGATTGCTGCTAGAACTGTCTTCAAAAATAATCTTACAATTTTCTCTTTTGCAATTCTAGTCATCCTTCTCCATATTTCCGTCACTTCTATATTCTGTATATTCATCCCAAGCCATTTAACACTTCAGCCAAGCACAATCTTGAGTATGTGCATTCAAGGAACAATGTTCAAAGGATTCTGTGTTTACTACGCATAGCATGCAGTCACTATCTTTAATTATTTTCATTTTCAGTGTTCTATCTTTTGTCAGCAGTTTCTTCCTCATCACAAGCCAACTGATGAAGCTGTATTTAGGGACATTCATTTTATTCCACACTCCTCTGCACCAAGGTCATTGATCTAACCTTCCCCTTCTCCAATTATAGCCACTCTTGATTATGTACTTCCATGTCCTCGATTGCCAGCCATTTTCTATGTATCCAGTTATATATGTCATGGATGTCACAAATTTTTCTTCAGTACCAGCAACTGTCTTTAGAGGGTCTATGCTGCCACTAAACTTCTCCCTTCAGATAGATATGATTGATCCATTTCACCCACGAGTTGTCTTCTTTGCTTGCTATATTCCACGCATATTTTTCCACCGAAACTTCATTCCATTTTATACATTCCCTTATACCTAACCTCCTTCATGTTTTGGCCTACACACAAGGTCCCAAGCCACAAGTAATACTTTATTTGATATACTATTTTCAGCCTACAAGTATTTCCTGCAAATGGCTTTAATCTTTTTGAGGACCTTCTTGGGGAGTATGAAAATTGTTGCCCAATATGAATGAATATTGATCAATACAGAATTGATCAATTTTACTCTCACTGCATATGGCAGATTTTTTGAGACCCATGAGTGTATTCTTGTACTTAGCTTCTCCACCAACATTTCACAATCACTTGCCTTCAGTTTCCTTGCAACTATAAGAACTCCTAGGTACCTGAATGGCATAGTCCCTTTTTTGTAACCTGTTATTTCACATATGTTCTCCAAGCACTGCCTATCCATATTTGCATTGTATATATTTGATTTTCCAGCATTTGTACTTAAACCAGAAGTATTAGAGAAAGTTTGCATTCCCCTTAACATTAGCATAATACTTTGATACACCCCTTCAATATATCATCTGCAAAGCAAAGGTGGTTTAGCCTTAACCCTTTACACCTTGTGTGGAATGCAAACCCCTCATGTGTAGCTACCCATTGCATAATTCTAGTGAAGTACTCCATGCATATTACAAAAATGAGTGGTGAAATAAGATCACCCTGTATTAGGCCCCTTTTCCCCTCAATACATCCATATAATCCACCATTCAACAATTGAGTACTGAGTAGTTGTCATGCACGCCATTATCCATTTGATGAACTTTACAGGGAATTTCAAAGCATAGAGCATTTCTTTCACAAACCCCCACTCCACAGTATCATATGCCATTCTTATGATATATCTTTATCAGCCAGCTTCTTATTGATTTCTTCCTGTTATACAGCTTTACCAGGTATGACATATCAGAATGTTTTGCAGTATGCTTCTGCCTTCCACAAAGGCACTTTGATTTTCCGATATTATAGTTGGTAGCACACCTTTTAGCCTGTTACATACCACCTTTGAGATAATCTTGTATACAATATTACAACAATCACTTAGCCCATAATCTCCTACATTATCTGCATGGTTGTTTTTAGGAATCAGTGTTAAAGTAGTTCTATTAATATTTTTCAGCATTTTTGTAGTATCAATGAACTCTTTCACACTTCCAACCACATCTTGTTGAACCACCGGCCAGCAGACTTTGAAAAATTGAGCTCCATATCCATCTGGTCCTAGAGATTTATCTCCCCTTATTGCCCATAATGCTTCTTTAATCCTTTTTCTGTAACTGCAGCTTCCAAATGTTCTCTTTGCTCCTGTTGTAGAACTGGTCCTTTCTTGTTGCATACATGTTGTCTATTTCCTTTGCTTCCCCCAGTAGCTTTGAATAGAAGTCAATGAATGCCTTTGTTATCCCTTCAACCTCAGTTTTCTCATTCCCTTTTGCATCTTTAATAGAAAATATCCTATTGGCATTCCTTCTAGCTTTTATCACACTATGAAAATATTTTGTATTTTGATCCCCCTGCTTAATCCATTTCACTTTACTTTTCTGCCTCAAGAATTGTTCTTTTGCAGTCTTCCATGTAATACGTTCTTTCGTCATTCGAACATTCTCTTCAAATTAGTTCCACATTTCTAGGATCATTTTGTATCTTCCTTTGGCATTCTGTCAGTTGCTCCATTGCTACTTCTACCCTTCTTTCTACATCTGAAAATCTTTCCTTGTTTAATTTTATTAATACACTATTTGTTCTATTCAGTTTCCCTATCAGCTTATACATCTTTGTGCCATGTATCTCCTTCTTCCAAACTTCCTGCACCCTTATTTGAAATTCTGGTAATATACACCACATATTGAAATATCTAAACTGATTTTTCCTCTTTACATTCCCCCCTTCCCAATTAATAATTGTTGGTCAATGATCATAGATACCTTTATGTATGAAGTGTACCTTTGATGGTGGTAATTCTGTCATCCATTATGTATTTACCAATACTTTGTCTATTCTGCTATACACCGTGCTATCCCCGACTTGTTTGTTGTTCCACGTGAAGAATGCCCCTGAGAATCTTAAATACTTCAACCCACAAGCTTCAATACACTACCTAAAATCCCTTGTTTTAGCCTTTGTGACTCTGCTCTCTATTCTCTCCTCTCTATTCAGAATACAATTAAAGTCACCCATCACAGCCCATGGTTCATCCATTTTGGCCCCTATTTGATTGATGTCTTTCCATAATTTCCTTCTAGAAGCTTGTTCCTTAAAGCCATATACCATAGTCATTTTAAACCTCATTCTACTCCCCCTGTGTTCTACTTTGCAGTGTATCATTTGTTCTGTAATACCCTTATATCAACATTATACAAATATAGTTTCCACAGCAACCAAATCCTACCCCGAAATGTTTATCTAAATTTGTAACAAACAACCCTCCTTAACAAAGATAAAAAGAAGCATTCAATGCCTTAACTCTTTTTATCCTTTTTTCCAGAAATCCAAACAAGCCAGCCTTCAAATTATGGGCAAACAGATTCATTTCTTTCTGTTTGTCTGGCTTATTTAGACCTTTGGCATTCCAAAAGCCAATACTATCCATTTAGGTTGGGGTTTCCCCCACCCTTCCCTTGTTCAAGACCCCTATCAGCTTTACCTTCCCCAGGGCAGAAAGATTTGGCTATCCCATCATTTTTGTTGTTTTGATCTCCCAAAGCAGCAAATGAGTTTCTAGTGTCAATCTGTGTTTCCCTTATCACTATTCCTCTTTTTTCATAACCTTTTCTATAGTAATACTTTTCATGTCTTTGTCTCATCATTACTTGCTTCCCTGCTCTTTGTTGAAACTTTTTTCAGTGATTTCTTTCCTTTCTTCCTTATTGTTGTTGCTTGTTTGTTTTTCTATCTTTTCTTTCACCTTGTTTTGTTTCTTCTCTTTGTTCCTGTACTTTACTACTCAGCTCCTCTCTTATCTGTTTTCTACATTCCTTTATTCATGCCTATAGGTTTTGCATTTTGTGCACAGCATCGGTTTCCATTCAAATTCAACCTCTTGTTCTACAATTTGACCATGTTCATTTTCAAAAATCATTGTATCAGGGAATGCCATATTGATTGGTACTTCCACCAATACTCTAGCATAGGTCATTCTCTCCTTCATAGCAGTAGCCTTGTCTGCCTTCAATGGATTCCCTACAGTTCTGGCTATTTTAGCCAACGCTTATTTTCCCCAATACTTCACATTTAAACATGTAAGTCTGATCCAAACTGGTATATTATCCATGATCTCCTTCTTCAATTCAACATCCTGCTGCTATGGCTATACAATAACTGGCTTTCTATCGAACATCTGTACTTCTTCCTCTACCACTTTCATTCTACTTTCAGCCGTATGAAATCTAACTAGAAACACACCTCTTTGAACTTGTGCTACCAAGTCTATTCCCAATTTCCTCCAAATTCTGTTAAAATATCCTTCCATAACACTTTGAGGTGGATTTGAACCCAACATATAGCATACTACTCTAGATTTCCAGAATTCTACCTCCTCATGAATATCTTCTTCCGTGATTTTCACATTGCTATATTTTGGTGATTCTCTTTTCAGATCCTCACCTTCATCCAATGGAACAGTAGCTGCTATTTTGCTCCACAATCTCTGCTCTTGTGTTTGTGTCTCATTTACTATTGCTTCTTCCTCCACCTTATCCGTCCAGGATCGTCTATTTGCACCATTCCCTTGTATGGTTTTGATTTGTGTCCTCACTGATGTAATTACTGGTGTAGTCACTGCTAATCGCTCTATCTCTAATGGTATTATACTTGTATTACATTTAAATTCCTATGTTTCTTCGAGTCCTCAGTCCTAAGAATACCTTTTCCTCCTTGATTTTGATTTGAACTGGTCATCTGATTGCTTTGCACTCTCCCTCCTGCCTTCAATTTCCTACACATTTTCAGCTTTAGCTGAGAGGAAATGTCATTTTAGATAACAATAAGGATTCTCAAAATAATCCTTTTACTTCGTGAAAGTAATATTTGTCATCGATTTGACATGAGATTTTATAAAGAACTTATAGATGATTATGGTCTATTCATGATGTGAATGTGACAACATCTAATTTATGAATACATATTCATTCTTCAAAGAATATGAACGTGCTAGTGGTAGTGAATATACCACACTCACCTCTAGAAGGAGGTTTGAGATTATATAAAAAAATAATGGAATTATTATGGCATGAAGTCATTAGTCACATATCTATTGTACGCCAAATATTTTGGCAATATGATTATTAAAGGACAACAATAATGCAAGAAACGTATCTTGCATGTAATTTGACCATGACCATAACGGTATGACTTTCTCCTTGAAAGAGATATATGACCATATGGATGTTGATGAATATATGGTAGTACAAAATTAATTGAGAGCTCTGGAAGAGCCAATTATCATTATTTTGGAGAAATAAAATTGATTATCAACAAGATATTGTGTTGTTGTGAGTCTCAAAGAAACTTATTTAGTTTCTAAATTATTCGCGAAAGCGGTTGGTTATATTGAGACTATAAATAAAGGAAAGATTTAATATCTTCTATTACTACAACTTATATCGGGGTAATATGTATGTAAAAAGTTACCCCCTTTATTCTCCAGTTTGTACCATACAAATAAAAGAATGCCATAATAAAGTGGATGTTTATTGATATAAAACCCATATCATAATAAACTTGGAGTTTATTAATAATTGCACACATCATGGTGTAAACCTGAACTTTATTAATATTGATAATTTATCCAGTTGGCATAACTAGTTTACCGATATTAGTTTAAATATGATGTGCAAAAATAAAAGAAAGTTCATATGTGTATATTTTAAAGAACTAGAAAGTTCTTTACGAATTCTCTTAAGTTGCTTGTTTTTATTAATTAACAGACTAACTAAAAGTGGGATTGAATTTCATGAATGCTCGAAATATCAAAAGTGAATATGGGTCCATTCACCTGCCATGTATACCATATAAGATGCTTCTATGGGATAGTTACATGTGGTATTATTATTAACCCATAACATGGTTGCGAGTTAACTTGCTCAATAATTTGATTTAGAGCATAATTTGCCAATTTTTTTATTCAAGATAGTTTATCTTGATAAGTTAGTTTACATCACAGTTGGTTTAGAAAAATAATTTATTGAGTGCCTTCACTTACTAGCTAAACAATTTCTTATGAGAACTTTTGTATATCAGTTTGATATATGTTATATAGCTAAACAATTTCTTATGAGAACTTTCGTATATCAGTTTGATATACGTTATATACCAAAGTATAGTTTTTTCTCCCCTCACAATTGGTTCGGGGTCTGGACCCAAATATTTTCATCTTATTATTATTGATATGCGGTGTATATTTTGATTAAAATCATAACGCACAAAGATGGATTTTTAAAATTGAGGAAGCAAGTTAGCTTTTGTAACATGAGGGGGAGACAAGATAAATAGTTGAGAAAAAGTTATGTGTAATGAATTATCATGTGTACATCTAGATCCTCGAATAAGATAATATGAACGTGAAGTTCATAAAAGATAATTCATTTGCAATATATTGTAAAGCATGCCAGACGCATTTGTTGACCCAAAGAAAGTAACTATATTCTCATTACAAATACTCCTATTAAGTCCTAGCTATAAGGACACAGTCAATGATAAGCTTAAGGATATCGACAATCGGTTTCAAATAAACCTCTTGATAAAGAAGATGAGAAAATGATCATAATAAAGCGGCAAGTGATCTAGAAGATCACATGACATAACACTTCATAAAATCTCATGAGAGATTCATGTACCTGAAAATATGAATGAAGAGATATCTATGTTATGTCTTTATGAAAAAAAATATTAGAATCGATATAAAATATTTGTCGACGACATCTATCATAGAGCTAAGTATAGATGAGGATCTTAAGGCTGTCGAGACAGACACAAAAATATTGGCCAAATAGACGATACACAATTCAAATAGAATTGGTTTAATATCAAAGACATGTAGTTTTGGACATGTAGTTCAAATACTTGAAAGTATAAAGTCAATGATATGTACAATCAATTTTCTATATCTTATATGTCTAGCATGACATAAAAACTTGATATACATCTAAAGTATATTATGTGGCTTATATAACTTAACTTCTATGACAATCCATTAAGGATTTAAGTTGCTTGAAGCATAAAATTCTCTTGATCTTGAAGTACCACTTTCTCAGTACAATTTGTGTACAAATGTATCTTACTATAACTGTAGGCATGATAATATGATAGCAAGAGTTTTCACCTCTATGTGAAGCTATTGGATTGACGATTCCAACAAGATCATATAAAGACAATACATCTATTAGGGATGATGATTTCAAAGTGAAACAAATTTGTTCAAGTTAATATGGCGGATTTGTTTGTCAAATATCTGCCAACGATCTTTTGAAGATGGTATACAAGATTGGAATGTGAAGGCTCAAGGATGTGAATTGATTATCTCATGAGGGGGAGTTAATATGCGTTGTATTCTTTTTTTCTTACAATATTTTGTCCCACTGGGTTTTTCTTGCAAGATTTTTAACGAGGCAACCAAAAGGTTTATTATTAGATTTGTGTACTCTTTTTCCTTTTCTATAATTTTTTTCCCACTAGGTTTTATTTTAGTTAAGGTTATAACGAGGCACATTATTTGTTGAATAGACATTCAAGGGGGAGCGTTATAAATAGAATCGTATTTAAGGTGGATGTCTATATTCTAGAGAGATTCTAGGATTTGTTACTTGGTGGCTAAGTCACTTTTCCCCTATAAAATAAAGGGGTTCTATTCTATATTGATTGTTCCAAAAAATCAATAAAAATTTTCTCTCACTATATTTCTATGCAATACTCTTGTTCTTCTTTTATTATTTCATAACAACTTCTGATTTTTCTAAAACGTCAAACAATCTGGCACAATTGTTTTTTTGTTTAACCGCCAAATTTGTTGTCCATTGGTCCGACTAATTCGGATACTTATATGGGTAAAAGTGCTCCTTAATTAGTCCGTTTAAAACATATTTGCATTTTCAAAAAGTTAGAACTCGATAACTCCAACCGTCTCATCACACCCCTTAAATTTATGAATAGAACTATTATGTGATATAGGAGGTACTCCCTCTGGTCTATTTTAAGTAATTTTTCGTCTTTTTATATATATTAAACAATTATTTTTAATTATTAATTAATAATAACATTTATTATATTAATTTTAATTTGTTCACTCTAAAGGTAATTTTAAAAAAAGAAATTAATTTTTTCTTAATATTTAAAAAAGAATAATTATTGTAAATCAGAAAAAAAAATGCCAAAATATAACGTAAAGTAGACCAGAAAAAATAGTGATAATATTCACAAAACAAATGACAGACCACCTAATTTTGTGCCTTTGTAGGGGCCTTCTCCCTTGCCATTTCTCTTCTTTTCCCACTCAAATCTTTCTCGTCTTCGTTTTTTCGGAATATTTACTAGTACAATCAGTCCACCGACCAAAATTCATCATAATTACTCTCCTAAGAACTTTGGTATACAAGGAATCTCGCTTTTATAAAATTTTTGGAAGGATCAAACGGGTGTATAATATAGATAATCTAATCTAATGTAAATATTAATTAATAGTTGGTTTGACACTTAAACCCATGGGCGAAGAAGCTACATGTTATAAAGGGTGGTCAACTGACCCTATTCGTCGAAAAATTATATTGCGTATATAAGTTAAATATTATATTTTAGTGGTATATAACATATATTGAACACTCTTTTTCGGTGAATTTTTTTTTCATTTCTTTTAAGTTTGTACACCTTTAAATAAATTTTGACTTCGCTACCAATTAAACCCGTGACAATAGATTACGTAAAGACAACTTTAGCGTTATTCTAAGCTCCCCTTCCAATCGCTCTTGTATTTTTATTTTTACTTCTTATATTTTCATCCTTTTGTGCCTTTGTGGGGGAGTGGGGCTGAGGAAAGTATACGTGATATAATGCAGAAGGAGATGCTTTTTGACTGTTGGTATCCTGTTTTTGTGTAGCTTTATTCTTAGTACTATAAACTTAAGTCTTGGTTATTGCAAAAGGCAATTCCCATTCAGATTCCTTTCGGGGGAAAAAAATACTTATATGTAAGCTGTATATATTCAGATTCCTTTCACAAATGTGAGGCATATTTAAAATTACAGACCTTAATTTTTTTTATTTCCTTCTTAAATTTATATCTAGTCGAAATACCTCACAGAAGCTGAAATGATAAGAGTAATTTTGTAGTAGTGGATATAGTTCAAGAATGCTACGACGACGACTACATCTTTTTCCACGGCATTGTTTTGAGTGAGAATTTGGCGTTTATGGTTTTCCCTTTTGTTCATCGATCTCTCTCTTCTGTCTATACAAGATCACAAACAAGTACAACTATAGTTATAACAAGAGAATGGCAAATCACTTTCTTGACATCTAAAGGATGGGCAAGTAACAGTTTTCTTGGAATAAGGGTGAAAAAATAACTAACCTCACATTATTAATCTCCCAAAAATACGAGACATTTAATCATATGGGAGTCTTTCAAGAGTTGTGTACTAGAATTGTCAGTGATGACACATTACAGATTCGTTGCTTTAAGTTTTGAGAATGGATTGGAATATTTTTTAACCTATTCTAAGCATTAAGGATTTATGGCTACTGGCAGACTTGTTATGATTGAAGTGGAAATTAACCGGCCCCTTACCGATAAGGATTACGGTGGAGCGAGAAATAGTACTCTTTTACTTTTAACTTGAGGTCTTGTGTTCGAGTCATGGTTACATATAATTCGCTTTTATTATGGAGCGCTTTATCTCAACCCTCCAATGTAAGGTTTCTAATTTCGATGCGAATTCGGATTCAGTTAAGTTTCAATGCAAATATCGAACATTGAGTAAAAAAAAGACAATCTTGTGCACGATGCATCCAAGATCCGGAAAAGGCCACACCCCAAGAAGTATGAATGACTAATGTCACGATTCAAACCCGTAATTTATAGGTCGGTTGTTACAAGGCTGACTATGGAATGTTAAATGAGAAACAAAAAGGAGATTAACCACTGAACAATTTGAAGGGGCCTGTTGGCCTTAGAAAGGCAAATGAAGAAAAATAGGGCTTCTGTAAACAAATTAAAGGTAGAAAAAAAGCTGCAAAGTATGGGGAGAGTTACTAGCATTTAATGAACTCAGTTTGGACGGTTAGTTCAGTATCTGTTGCTCTGCTTGGCTAAGCATCACAACTGACAATTTCACATGAATATAACAATATGAGCTACAAGAAAGCATATATAGGTAAAAAGATTTATTTGCTCATCGAAACTCACTTAACTCTATCTCCTATATTACTTCTACCTACAAGCATGGCTGAGCTATGTAGAGTCAAGAGGTTTCATAGAATCTCCTTAATTCGAAAATTATATGGGTGAATATACAACAGTTATTATTTTTAATTATGTATAAATTGATGAATCTCCTTACATACATTAATGAAGATTCTTGTGTAGTGACTAATAAAGGGGGGGGGGGGGGTTCAAAAATTAGTTTTGATCCAAATCTCAAGGTGACATATTAGTAGTAATGTTTTTTTTTTGGAATCCACTTACATAAATTCCTGACTCTATGAACATGAGCTTCTAATGCAACCAAGTAAATCATTTTAGTAATCATGAAGCTTTGATGAAAAGTAAATATTTCCCATACCGAATATGGATGATGTTGTTTGTTGTGATTCCATGCCAATGAGGTAAATTCTGCTGTCCGTATTCTATTATAAAATTGTTACGGAGTATGTATTACAATGCAATAAGTTGGAAAATAAGTTATTTTTAGTCATTTCTGGTTACCATGATAGACAAGAGGGGTTGCTCTGATGGTAAACAACCCCCATTTCCAACCGAGAGGTTGTGAGTTCGAGTCTCCCCAAGAGCAAGGTGGGAAGTTCTTGGAGGGAAGGATGCCGGGGGTCTATTTGGAAACAGTCTCTCTACCCAAGGGTAAGGGTAAGGTCTGCGTACATACTATCCTCCTCAGACCCCACTAAGTGGGATTATACTGGGTTGTTGTTGTTGTTGTTGAAGCTTTGATGAAAGGCTCATTGTCAAAAATAATGAAGTTTTTCTTATCATAACACAAAAAAGAAAAAAAAGAATTGAAGAAGAAGAAAAAATATTGGCCCGATCAATATAATTCCATTAAAATAAATCAATATATAACTAATCACGTGCTAAGTACAATACAATGCATATTAGATTTCATCTCATATAATAACCAAGCAGCCTCGTCATGTCAGATAGTGTTTAAACCCCATGAATGGATAATTAAAAAAACTTACACTTGACCTAAAAACATCCGCACAGTACATAATTAAAGAACCAAAAATGGGAAATAATGAAATTAAAGCCTGCCATTACTTAGTTTTCTAGCAGATGAGAATCCTCTTGAGACGATCGAACTCCATAGTACTAGCTTGAAATTCAAGAAAGCTGCTTCATAATTCAATCTCCTCACTATAATTATATAGAACCTGTTGTAGATAAACGAAAAGCTCAAGCTTGCTCGGTACTGTGCTGGTAGAAAATAGCAAATCGATATTCAGTATAGTAGTTGTGTGCACAAGTTGAGTCGGACAGAAACATTATGGAAAGTAAAAAATAGCCAATCTTGATAGAGTTATCTCTGAAGATGTTACAAGAAAATCACAATAGTTGGCTAGTGGAAGTTTGTCCAAAACTGATTATTTGTGACCCCCAAATTGTTTCTTGGTAAATTTAGCCCTTGACTATTAGTACCTTTATTTTGTTCCACCTTCACATTTGCCACTTCTCCCACATGGTATTCAGCAGCTGCTTCAAATTGGTATAAATTATTACTAGGCTGTTGTTCCAAGGTGGAGAAAAAGGGAAATTGCTGCATTTGTTGAAATCTAAATTGGTCAATAAATCTGGCTTGGACATCCATTTGATCTCTTGTACCATCTTGAGGTTGAGATCCTCCAAAATTGATGCCATTTTCAATAGGTGTGAAGTCACTGAAATTATGCAAATTAGGGGTAGTGAAGAATGATAAATGTGTTGGATGAGGCAAATGGTGGATACTATTATTAGAGGTTGTGGCATTTGGTGAAATAATTGGACAATTTCTTTTTTCACTTCTAGTGGGGGATTTTGATCTGCTTCTTTTAGTTCCTCTCTTGTTGTTCCTCCGGCATCCCCCTCCGACGGGGACATTCCTCAGCGCGCCACCTCTAGTCCAATATCTCCGGCAAGTCTTGCAGAAATGACGCGGTTGAGAAAGACTGTAATTATTGAAGTAACAAAATTTTGTATTCATGGACTCACAACGTGGACATTTTAGCACCGTCTCTGGTTGTATTACTTTTGCTAGCCTGGCTCGTTCAGCAATCAAACCAGGCCTAATTGAGCCAAATGTGCCGCCACCACCTCCTCCTCCAACTGCTGGAGGTGGCGGCATAGCTGGTGATAGCTGAGAGGGGTTCTCATTTGCAACTCCAAGCTGTTGTTGGTGATTTCCTTGCTGCAAAATTTTGGAAGAAGAGAAGAAATCAAATACTAGTATATATGTGAAGTATATAGTACATATCCAAATTGTAAAAGATTAGAAAGAAAGTGGGAATATTTATCTTTTTTTCCAATTAATAGCTTTCTTAGTGAAGAAGCTATACAAAGGGAAAAAGAAGAACAAATTCTTACTACCTCATGTTGCCAATTGGGAGGATCTAGATAGATGGGAATAGATGAGAAAGCCATTGTGCTAGTACTCCAATATTTCTTCTCTTTTGTAAAGGGTTGATGAGTTTATGGTAGAGAATATCACACTATGCCCAAAGAGGGTTTTGCAGAAAAAGAAAGAAAGCTACGTAAGAAGAAAGAAGAAATATAAAGGAAGGGGCTTTATTTATCTTGTTCTTTTGTGCTTTACTTAGCTCGTAAATATTAGGATTTTTGAATAAGGATAGTGTTTTCTATTTTGTAAGCTTCATCCCTTTTTTTCGATATCTTGTTTAAATCATATGAAGGAGACGATTAGCATCCATGCATATTAGATCAAGAGTATATAAAATGCTTATATTCAATCTATAAACCCTAATTTCGAACAGTATATTATGAACATTCTTATTATATGATAATAAACGCTGATCTGAAAAAGGAAAAGGCAAGCACTGGTGGGATGTCACCATTGAAAGTATCTTTCTTCTTTTGGTCAAGTCTCCTATGGTTCTTTAACGAGTTTAAGTTATATATATTGTCAGCATATATAATTTCATAACGACAGCACATATATATAACTTAATTATTATTTTTTTTACATAAACAAAGTCACTCTCAAATGTATGCGTGAATTTAAAATTGCACGTATATTTTTCTGTAGAGCAAGAATATAATGAGTAGGAACTTAAATTTTGTGCATTTACACTATCAAATTAAGTGCAAATCTAGTAATTATTTGACTGTAAACTTAGTAATTATTGTAAATTTACTTGAAGTCGATATAAAAATCATAAGCTTACTTTTAGATTTGATTTTGTAGTCCTCATTTTTAGGTCTAATATGGGATTTAAAAAAAATAACAAATGGTATTTAGATCACAAGCGTTTTAATCCAACAATTTAGTACACCATAGTCCAAACCTTAGAGAAGTTGACTACTACATGCGGCTCTGATCTTAAGTTAAATGTTAGTCCAAAAATGTGAAAGAGCTGAAACAGAATATTGTATCACCATACAAACCTGTCGATCAACAGGAAAACAAGTAGCTACTGTACAACTCTAATTAAAAAAAAATGTTTAAATTTAAAGTCCATATGTCGAATTTATCATATGGCTAGCTAGTTTGCTCGATATGGCTAAAGTGTCGGGTGTTAGTCACATAGTTTTGAGACGTGACATATCCACTGTAGCAGGAATAAAATTATTGAAGTGATTAGTTGTATATACGTAATCATGTTACCATTTTGTATTTTACTTTTTAATTAATTAAGTCACATTAAAAGTAACAAAACTAGATTGAACTTTACATGTATATTAAAACCAAAATTTTAGATATAGAAAGAGAGGCATATACTGGTAAATTCTCTTTGATAAAGCTGGAAAGAAATAATGTAATTTTCTAGCTAGAATCTGTCTCTGTCATGTAAGGCCAAATATAATGTGGTCCAACTTCAACTTTGAAGCAATGACTTTTGACCTTAATTTCTTCACATACCTAAAATTGAATAGAAGGGAACAATAAAACATCTTCATTCAATAAGGATGATTAATGTAATGGATGTACACAAAAATCCCAATTAACATGCGAGTCAATTTTGAATTTTCTAAAATAAAAAAAAAATAAACTTTTCATTTAACCCAAATGAAGCATGTTGAGGCAAACCCTAATTCTCAGCTAGTTGGATATAACCCATACATATTGTATTCTTACGATATTAATGTAACTTAACGTGTTATACGTAATAAGTTTGTCTATTCTTATTTTACAACTTCAGTATTTAACCTGTGAATACTAGTTAGAAGACTTACGGATTTCTCTTGCGGAAGCGAATCATCTGAAATAACCCGACTCGAATTATCGCTCATTGGAAATTCCTACTTGACGGATGGACTCCCGGTTTTCATTGCCTAATTATCCCTGAAGAGAATATTTCAAAAGATCTATCAGGAAAAATCTGGACTTTTTCTAAAAAAAATTTCAATTTTGTTTTTTTTTTTCTTTTTAACCAAGACTATGTTACTACAAGTTCTAAAAGAAAAACTTAACTTAAAAAAATAGTTTTATACAATTACACTTCAGAAAGTAGTTTTCTTACCCCCACACTTATATTATACATAATCCTCGATGCATGATCATAGAGAAAAATATTAAAACAAGGGTGAGAAATACTCCCTGAAACCCTCTTGGGCTTAGCTCGGACATGATCCTCAATCTTTAGAGTAGGGACGACCCTACATTTAAGCTCAAACATGCTCCTCAGCTTCAGCTTTGGGTACTCAGACTTCCCTACTCTGCAATATAAAAATAGCACAAAACTTGACACTAACAAAACAATCAATAATTAAAAGATATACAGGTTGAGTCGCCTCCCAACAATCGCTTTATTTATAGTCATTGCACGACTATGCTACTCTGCTCAGGCTAGGAGCTTTCTCTTCTTCTTTCTCCCATGAAGTCTAACCTTTTTGCATGATCTCGGAAGGTCTCCTCTTTCATCTCTGGCTCTTTTCTCAATCATCTTCACACACTCAACTGTAAACACTACCTCCTCTAACTCAGTTGTCCCATGATCGTTATAATTCACATTTTGACTCTGCTCTATTCCCTTCAATTTGACCACAGTAATCATGCACAAGTCCTCATAATGCTTAGGGAGCTTAAGTGCCTTGTACACATTAAAAGTGACCTCCTCATCGTCAACTCTCATTTTTAACTTCCCTGCCTCACATCAATAATTGATCCACCAGTAGCTAAGAATGGTCGCCCCAAAATAATGGGCACTTCCTCGTCTGCCTTGTAATTAAGTACAATAAAATCAGCAGGAAGAATAAACTTTACCATTCTAACTAACACATCCTCAATAGTTCCTTCTAGAATGACCAGTGACCTATCTGATAACTGTAAAGTGATTGTAGTAAGCACCCTCAATCCGAGTTTCTTAAACAAAGAGAATGACATCAAATTTATACTAGCCCCTAAATCACACAGGGATATACCAACTTCTTGTTTTCCAAGAGACAAAGGAATTGTGAAACTCCCAGGATCATTTAACTTAGGAGGAAGTTTACTCTGAACTCTGGCAATGCACTCTTCAGTAAGTGCAACTGTTTCGTACTCTGCATGGCTTCGTTTGTTTGTCAAAATATCTCAGAGATACCTAGCATACTTAGGCATTTCTTGTAAAATTTCTACCAAAGGTAAATTCACACTCACTTGGCTCAAAATATCTAGGAATTTCTTGTACTTAGCATCATCTTTTTGCTTCTGTAGTCTTTGTGGAAACGGAGGTAGTGGCCTAGCCTCAATTACTGACTCGGGTCCTTAATCATCTTTCTCATGATCCTCAACTGGCTTGGGAGCTAATTCTCCTTCAGGATGAGTTGTATTCATCTTTTTTTGGGGAACTTCTTCTGATGTTCTTCCATTTCTCAAGGTAACCTCATTGACTTGAGCTTTAGAATTGGGCTCACTATCACTAGAAAGAGCCCCAACTGGTCTAGTATTTTGGGATCTGGCAAGTTGGCCCACGTGGTGTTACAAATTTCTCAGTGATGCGGCTTGAGCCTGTTGATCTGCTATTAATTTTTGACTGAAAGTTTGTTGATCTGCTATTAATTTCTGATTGAGGGCTTGCTAGTCAGCTATCAATTTCTTCATCATCTCCTCAAGGCTAGCTTGTTGTTCATCCTGAGGTGGCTTAGATTGTTGTTGAGGTGCTTGAGGCCGGTATTAATTCTGATTGCCTTGATTTTCACCCCAGGAAAAGTTTGGATAATTCCTCCAGTTGGGGTTGTATGTGTCCCCATACTGATTTGGCCTCAATTTGCATTTCCCACAAAATATACATACTCTGGATTTTCTGAGCACAGATTACTTATGTGACCTTCTCCACATACTTCACAAAATATTTGAACTTGTTGCATTGGCTGGGCTTGTTGCTTGTTAATGATCATGGTCGTATGATTGACTTGGTTGGTCAGGCTAGAGACTTATGCTGGCAATGCTGAGACAACATCTAATTCGAGAACCCCTGGTGATTTTTGTACCATGTTCCTACCTATCTCTCCTTGCTAATCCGGATTGCTTTTGTAGAATTTGTGATATAATACACAAATTTCATCAAAGCTTTTCTCATAATTGACCTCCAGTTGCAGCATCTACTACAATTTTGGTTTGGGGATGGAACCTTTCTATGAAAGTGTGAACTAACACTTCATTCATCTGACTATGATGAGGACAGTCTCTTAGTAGCCCCTTGAATCTTTACCAAGCTGAGTATAAAGGTTCTCATGCTTTCTGTTTGAAGGCAACTATCTCACTTCTGATCTTTGCAGATTTTCCTGAAGGGAAAAACCTTGCCAGAAATTTTCTTGCCAAATCATTCCATGATGTAATGGAATTAGCTGGTTCTTCCTTTAGTGATTGCTTAGCTTCGCCCAACAAAGAGAATGGAAAAAATGTGAGCCTCACATAATATGGAGTGACCCCATTAGTGATATAAGTATCAGTAATCTCTAAGAAGCTCAGAACATGCTGTTGTGGATCCTCGTGTGGAAGACCCATAAACTGCCAGTTTGCATGAAGTAGCTGGATCATGCTCTGTTTCAGCTCAAAGTGCCCAGTGACTCTGGGTTAAAGCCATTGAGTCTGTCCTGGCTTCTAACCCTACCCATTCAATCAAAGTTCCAGAGATTAGAGAAACAATCAAGTAACGTTAGACTGGACTAAATAAACAATTAAAGCAAAAACTGGAAAGTAGTTTATATTCAAGTTCCCGACAACGGCACCAAAAACTTGTTTCCCCCAAACGGACACGCAAGTATACGTGGTCGTACAAGTAATAAAATGATAAGTCGAGTGTCGAACCCACAGAGACTTATATTAACTGCTCACTAACTCACCAATATTGTTATTCCTTCAAGCTAAATTCGAGTTCAAAAGTTTATATATACCATACTACAATTCTAAGTAATATCTAAACTATCAAGTAGTAGAATGTTTATTATGTCTTCAATAGAGACAAATATTCCAAGGTTGTAATCGAGTTACCAATCCTACTATGTTCTGGTTAACTCTTCCTCTCATACTATTGTTCTAAACCTCAATACCACACAAGAGGGTGATTTGTGTGGTGCCCGATTTTAGAACTAGAAGAACAGAGTTCTTCTAGGTGCTCTGAATACTACTATTTGCAGAATTAAAATTACATAAAATAAATAACACAGATATTTTTACGTAAAAAAATACCTGGCTCAAAAAGGTAAAAAAACTACGACCTACTACTCAGTAGGATTTTCCCAAACTTCCACTAAAATCACTGAGCCAAAACAGCATTTACAAAAACTCTTTGTAAACCTAAGGATTAACTCTAATCCCATTGTGGCACACAGCCTCAACTGTTGAGACAACTTCAAGTTAACTCTAACTTGAATACTCAAAGTACCTAATACAATTGCTTCTATGAAAGTTGAAAGGTACAAGTTTAAATCACCAACTACAATTGAACTAGAATAAAAGAAAGACACAATGGAATTGGTTCTTCTATCTTGTCCAAGTAGCTTCAGGAATGCACACTCAAATATCACATAAATTGCTTGCAAAATTACCTCTCTCTTTTGCTCTCAATTTAGTTTAACTTCTGCGTGTGTGCAATACCTGTAAAAGAGAATAATCATTGTTATTTAACGAGTTAGTAATTAGATTTTGATTGAGACTCAATTGTTGATCTTCCATCGAAGTTGAGTCCTTGAACAACACAAAATCCAACCCTATCTTTTATCTGGATTGTGTTCTCTTCTTATAAGGAGACTTTCTCTCCTTATCCTATATGCAAACTTTTCGATCAGTTTAGGAGATATTGCTACTTGATCAATGGGACTTGTCTCCTTCACGTGCATCTCACATGTGTAGCTTGACAAACATTGTGCTTCACATGATGGACCTAGTCCATGGACTGAGTTCATTTGTCATTTCTTCAAAACTTCACCTGTTCTTGAGCTAACAATTCTCCATTTTTTTTTATGACAAACTCTGTGCTTTTTACTGATCAAAGAACCTGTAAGAACTCAGCTCAGCCAACAAATTTCCCTTTTTTGATGATGACAAACTCTTTGTTTTTTACTGATCAAAGAACCTGTAAGAACTCAGCTTAGCCATCATTATTCAGAATAATGTTTAAAGCACAATATTTCTTCCCCATTTTGGCATCATCAAAAAGTTGCATACATAGTGTGAATCCCAAAATTTAATAAGTACTCATGGCCACTAGGGAAACTGCAAGTGAAATCATTGTGCAATTATCAATAATCAACAAACATATTAAACTATTAAGATCAGAATCAGCATTGAACAAGAAAAAACAGCAGTTGTCATTGATAGAGATATGTTTCCACAAACGGACCACAAAAAGAAAGAAAAACTTCTAAAACATGAGCAAAAAATAGAAACATCTCTAAACTGGGTCACTAGGGGTCACTGGGGGTACTAGACTGGTTCAGAAGACAAGTGTTGGGAGACCTAGGGCTTGGAGGAACTAGAGGGTTGAGATTAGAGAAGGTTTAGCATATTCTGAAGCATTCATCACTTCTCAGTTCTAAGGCCATCTCTTTCAGTTTCCAATTCAGCCACACATGCCTTGATCCTAGCAATTTCATCATCCTTAGTTCTATATTCCTGTACCAAAGCCCTGACATTGTTGTTGATGGGTGTTCTCAAAGATAAATCAGGTTCAGCTGGGATGGCATTGACTGGATAGTCACAAGACAGCAGGGTCTTAACACCAAAATGTTCCTTTCTTGATGTCATTTCCCATTTCCTCAAAGGCACATTTAGCCTGTCCAATACAGTAGTCAGTATAAACCCATATGGAGTGGCATGAGCCTTAGAGCCATTGATAACTCTGTCGAGCAATTTGACAATGAAAGCAGGCGAGTTGATTTGCATTCCTCTCACCAAGCACTCCATAAGAACCATGTCCATATAATTTGTAGTATGCCTTCTCTCCTGTCAGGGCAAGAGGAACTTGTTGACAAATTCAAACAAGACCTTGTGCTCAGCCCTCAATTCACTTTTCTGCACAAATCTGACTTCAGGCATATTTCTAGAGTCACCAAATGTCCTAGTGGTTTCAAGATCAGTATGGAGAGAATATAGACATGGCCACCTTTACCTTGTATAGTCATCATACCCTTCAGTAGGTATGTCCAGGATCTCACCCAGTTTGAGTGCATCAAACTTCACTTTTACTCCTTTCACCAGGCTGGTGACTACTCTATCCTTCACAGCAGCATTGGCCATAAATTCAATCAGTTCATTCCTAGCCTGCCTCCTATCCATTTAAAGGACTATGTCCTTCCAACCTTGTGTAGCTAAAGCATCCTGCAGTCTCATCATACATGGCTCAACCAGGTCCTTCAGCAATCTTCCTTTCATAATTTTGCTTCTGCCAAAGATGGCAAACTTATCCTGCTCCTTCTCAGATTCCTCTTCTTCTTCTTTTCCACTCCATTCTCCATCTTCTACAATAATTTTCTTTTACTTTCCTTTCACTACAGATCTTGTCCTCTTGGCTAATAAGGGTTCAGCAGACACAGGTACAGAAGAAGACTTCTTGGAAAAAGTCTTGGACTTTTTAGGTTTTGGTGTAGGAATCTCTACTGTCGTTCCCCTTCTTGATGGACCAGTTCCACCTCCTCTCCTTCTGCAACCTCAGAGGATTCTGCAACCTTTTTCTTTCCCTTTTCCATTTTCTTTTTCTTGCTTTCTTCTAGATCTTTTTGTAGGTCAGCTTCACTTTATCTCACCCTGCTTCTTGTAGCTCTTCCCTTAGGTACTAAAGAGGCAGTAGATTTTGGGGATGAATTCTTTCTTTTCTTGGATGGCTTCGGAACAGTTGAGGCCTTTTGTGAGAAAGACTTGTGTTTCTTTAGGTCATAAGTTTCCCCAACCCTTTTCAGAAGGTAAGCCAGAGTTTCCTCAGCAAATGAACCAGGTTCATCTCTTTGTTTGCTTAGATGACCCAACCTTTCAGCTGTTTCTCCAGAGCCACTTCCCTCTGACTTTATTCAACTCTTTTCTTCAACCCCACATATAGCAAGAACTTCTCCTTTTCCTTTCCCTTCTCTTCACCAATTGCTCCCTCTGTCTTTTTTCTTTTCTTTTTACCTCCACTCCTACTCAATTCAACCATCTTTACATCTCTAATAGGTCCTGTTAGAAAATACGCTTAACGCTAGAGGGGGGGTGAATAGCGTTATAATAAAATTTAGCGTAAACTTGCGGAAATTAAAATTTGCAGGAAATAAATAAGTGCGCTAAATAAACAAAAAGGAAAGAACGCACCGATATATTCTGGTTCACCACAACACGTGGCTAGTCCAGTCCCCGAGAGACTCTCTCGAGATTTTTCACTAACTTGTTAAGCTTACGGGTGCTCAACAAACCTTTACAACTTAAGGACACAAGCCTTAACACCTTTGCTCGGAGATACAACACTCCAAGACTTCAACCAAGGAAACACAAGTTCCTTACAACAAGAGAATCACAATTCTCTTACAAGTGTATAAAACACTAAACACTCAAACAAAATACTCCTTAATGAGTAGATATGAGTAAAAGAAGTAAGCTCTAGATCACAACAACTTTGGGCAGGAATATGGCTCTCAAAAGCTTTATGAAATTGAATATAAAATGATAAACAAAAGTATGCAAGCTTATAGCAATGTAATGATCAGTTGTAGTATGTTGTTGTGTTTAAAACACTGAAATGAAGCTGTATTTATAGTTAAAAAACTTGGCATTACCGTTGCCTAATTGCCAATTAAGAGTTGCTGATTTTACTCACTAACAATCGATTGTCAAACCCCAACAATCGATTGTCTACCAGTCAGATCAAAATTCAATCCCAGATTTTACGCTTGATAATCGATTACTTACAATCCATAATCGATTACTGGCAACGTTCAAAAAATCCTTTTCAGATTTTACCACAAACAATCGATTGTCCAGAATCAACAATCGATTACTCAGCAACGTTCAAAAAATCTTTTCCGGATTTTAATCAAAACAATCGATTATACAAAATCAATAATCGATTACCCAATAACGTTCAAAAAATCTTTTTCGGATTTTAATCAAAACAATCGATTATACAGAATCAATAATCGATTACCTGACAGTATTTGAAAACTTTACGACAACGGTCAGCTTCACAATCGATTGCACAAAGTCAACAATCGATTACTTATCAGTTTTTGAAAAACATTTTAGACAGTCTCTTTGACAATCGATTGTCCAATGTAACAATCGATTATTTAATAAATTTGAAAATCACTGGAAGACACTGTCTCAACATAATCGATTACCATTAGCTCATAATCGATTATTCTGAGTTTTGAAAAACTTTGATGGACACTGCCTCAGTTACAATTGATTGTCATTAGTTCACAATCGATTGTCATGCAGGTTTGAAAAACCTGATGCTTACTGTCTTACTCACAATCGATTGTCATTAGTTCACAATCGATTGTCATGCAGTCTTGGCTTAAAACAATCGATTATCATAAGTACATAATCGATTATCTTAGTCCAGATTTTTAAGGCATGTCTAAAAATTATTTTGACTACTGTAAATATGCATGATTTAAAATCATTTGACATTAAATTAAATATGCATGATTTTGGAAAATAGTTTTATGAGAGAAGCCATGTTACGAGTCAAGTTGTAGGATCAAGATCACAATTAAGAATGACTCAATTAAACTATAAAACTTTGTCTTGAGCTTGAATCTCGTTGTATATCAATTGTGCGCTTGTTTCTTGAACTTCGTCATATATCAATTTTCGCTTCGTTTGTCATTCATCAAAACCTATACAAAAGAACACACATTTTAGTATATTGCATTGAGAACGTGTTTCCAACAATTTCCCCCTTTTTGATAATGGCAAACATTAAGCGGGATATGCAAGACAAGCAATTTATAATGACGATTCAAGACAAGTATATACATGCAACAAGTATGCAATTTGTTCCCCCTCAATTTGAGAATTCCCCCTCAATTTAAGCTTATAACTTGAGAGTGCATCATACCCGTTATCTTCCCCCTTTTGCCATTAGCAAAAATAATAATAAGATGCCAAAGATGAAATAAACCTTGTTTATTTATTAGAAAGAAGGTGTGATTATTTAAAGAGAGTATAATAGCTCAAATGATAGCATTACAATCGATTATTGATACGAGATAATCGATTATTAGATGAGGGAAACAGATTTTTCTGAAGAAGACTCGATTCTTGCGCGTCATGCTTTATAATTCCCCCTACTTTTAGGGCGATACCTGCAAAAAAGAATTAGACGTCTCCGGCGCTCAAGTTAGAAATCATGTAAAAAAAATGCAATGCATGACTTAGATCAACGTGGAGTCAAGGATCCCGAGTTCACTGCGAATTCGGAAGAGGGACTCTTTCTTTAAAGGCTTTGTAAAGATGTCTGCCAATTGGTTTTTGGTTTCAACAAATTCAATTTCGACATCGCCTTTGAGAACGTGATCTCTAATAAAATGATGTCTAATTTCAATGTGTTTCGTTCGCGAATGAAGAACGGGGTTCTTCGTCAAGCATATGGCACTAGTATTATCACATCTAAGAGGGATATGATTAAGACTTAGGCCATAGTCCAAGAGTTGTTGTTTCATCCATAGGATTTGAGCGCAACAACTCCCCGCGGCTACATATTCAGCCTCGGTTATGGACAACGCAACACTTACTTGTTTCTTGCTAAACCAAGAAACGAGAGAGCTACCGAGCAAATGGCAAGTGCCACTAGTGCTCTTGCGGTCCAATTTGCATCCAGCAAAATCGGAATCGGAATAGCCAACAAGTTGGCATGAAGAGCCTTTGGGGTACCATAGACCCACATTTGTAGTACCAACAAGATACCTTAAAATCCGTTTTACCGCCGTAAGGTGAGACTCCTTCGGACACGATTGATAACGAGCGCATAAGCACACGCTAAACATGATGTCCGGACGACTAGCAGTAAGATAAAGAAGAGAGCCAATCATACCTCGATACTTTTTGGTGTTGACTTCCTTACCTTTCTCATCTTTGTCTAGATGGTCGGATGTGCTCATAGGAGTTGCCATTTCTTTTGCATTGTTCATCTCAAATCGTTTCAGCAATTCTTTGCAATATTTGGTTTGATAGATGAATGTACCTTCTTTCATTTGCTTTACTTGTAATCCCAAAAAGAATGTTAACTCACCCATCATAGACATCTCAAATTCGCTTGTCATTAAATCGGAAAATTCCTTGCATAAAACATTGTTAGTAGCACCAAATATAATATCATCTACATATATTTGAACTAACAAAATATCATTGTTTTTATGCTTAACAAAGAGAGTTGTGTCAACTTTCTCCCTAATGAAATCATTTTTCAAAAGAAACTTACTCAATCTTTTCATACCAAGCTCGGGGAGCTTGTTTTAAACCATAAAGAGCCTTTTTGAGTTTGAAAACATGATCGGGAGATTTAAAATCTTCAAAACTGGGGGGTTGTTCAACATAAACTTCTTCTTGAATAAAACCGTTTAGAAAAGCACTTTTCACATCCATTTGATATAAATTGAAATTCATAGAAGAGGCAAATGCAAGCAATAAGCGAATAGCTTCTAATCTAGCTACGGGAGCATATGTTTCCTCATAGGCAATACCCTCTTCTTGATTATAGCCTTTTGCTACAAGCCTAGCTTTGTTTCTAGTGATTATACCATTTTCATCTAGTTTATTGCGAAAAACCCATTTCGTACCAATTATGGTATGACCTTCGGGTCTTGGCACCAAATCCCAAACGTCATTGCGTTCGAATTGGTTAAGCTCCTCTTGCATTGCCAAGGTCCAAAATTCATCCCCAATTGCTTCTGAGATGGTTTTGGGTTCAATTTGAGAAACAAAAGCAGTATGTTCTAAGGTATTTTTGAGAGAGTTTCGGGTACTTACCTTGTCTCCAACGTTGCCAATTACCTATTCAAGAGGGTGATCTTTGATCGTCCTCCACTCATTTGGCACTTTTGTTTCTTTTTCCAATTGTGGCGCTTCTTCCGTTGGTTGTTCCTCAGTTTCATCTTTATTTTCCTTGGGTGGTTCCTCTTGTATTTTATCTTTCAAGCTATCTAAGATACCTGCAAGATCAAAACCGGAATCCTTTCTCGCCAAGCGAGCATTATTTTCGGAAAATATAACATGAGGGGATTCCTCAACAATTTGGGTTCTTTAATTAAAGACCCTATATGCTTTACTACGTGAGGAATATCCAATGAAAATACCTTCATCCGACTTAGCATCAAATTTACCCAATTGGTCTTTGCCATTGTTATGAACAAAACATTTGCAACCAAAAACTCTAAAATAGGAAATATTTGGTTTTCTACCCTTATAAAGTTCATAGGGGGTTTTCATGAGTATCGGCCGAATTACTACTCTATTTAGAACATAGCAAGCGGTACTCACGGCATCCGCCCAAAAATGTTTGGGTATCTTAGCTTCGTCGAGCATAGTTCTAGCCATCTCTTCGAGACACCTATTTTTCCTTTCCACCACCCCATTTTGTTGTGGTGTACGTGGAGCGGAAAAGGTATGCTCGATTCCGAGTTCATCACAAAAGTCCGCAAAGAGATTGTGATCAAACTCTCCCCCATGATCACTTCTAATTGAAGTGACGGTTGTTTCTTTCTCATTTTGAACACGCTTAAGAAAATATTTAAAATTTTGAAAAGCATCACTTTTATTGGCAAGAAATAAAGTCCAAGTAAATCTCGAGTAATCATCAATAATCACAAAAGCATATTTATTTCTTCCTAGACTTTCAATGCGAGAGGGACCAAATAAATCCATATGAAGCAATTGCAATGGTCTAGAAGTTGAAGCAATGTTTTTAGATTTGAAAGATGCTTTTGTTTGCTTCCCCTTTTGACACGAGTCACAAATAGAGTCATTTTCAAATTTTAAATTGGGAAGACCAACAACTAAGTTTTGAGAAATCAATTTGTTCAAAAGATGCATATTGATATGTGCTACTCTACGATGCCATAGCCAAGTATCATCCTCTTTACTCATTAGACAATCAACATAATCGGGTGAGGAATTAGCAAGATCAACCATATAAATATTATCCACTCTAAAACCACGGAGGATAATTTTGAAATCACTACGTCTGAACACTAAGCATTTATCCGAATCAAATAAAGCAAGATTTCCCTTGTCACACAATTGGCTTATGCTCAAGAGATTATGCTTTAATCCTTTAACAAGTAATATATGCTTAATAGAGGATTTTTCATCCTTACCGACCGAGCCGATGCCGATGATCTTTCCTTTATTGTTATCACCGAAGATAAGACTTCCTCCTTCTTTGTGCTCTAATTGAAGGAATTTGGATTCATCTCCCGTCATATGCTTGGAGCATCCACTATCAAGGTACCATAGTACACTTGATCCCTTCAAGCACACCTACAAAACAAATTAATGTTCTTTAGGTACCCATGCCATCTTGGGTCCTTGGGGGTTAGGCATATTATAATGATGCGATTGAGTAATATGTCTATGACGTGTAAAGCATGCAGGAGCAATATGACCAATACGTCTACAATAATGACAAGTCACATTTGGGTTATGCATCCTTCTAGGTTCATAGTAACTAGACGGATGAAAATTTCTTACTCTATTTTGAACACTATGACTATTTCGCATTTCATGAGAATTATTTCTCCTACTATGAGCTCTAGGATGGGCAGCATTTCTAGAGTGATTGTTTCTCGGTTGAGGGCCATTGCTAGGTCTTCTAAGGGGTTCAAAATTTGGCCTAAAGTATGCATCATTTCTAGGGTGACTATTTCTAGGTGGTAAGTCATTCCTAGTTCTTCTAAAATGTTCAGCATTTTGTCTAGCATGCATATTGGCTCTAGAGTTGTTGTTTCTAGGATAAGCATTTCTATTGTTAATCCTAGGTTGAGCTTTAGGTTGTTGGGGTTTAGCTTCAACCTTTTCTTCATTCTTAAAGCCTATTCCATGCTTGGTTGATTTCAAGTTAACAAGAACATCATTCAAGTTTATGTGCGAAGAATTAAACTTATCTAATGTGCCTTTAAGCCTACTTACTTCATTCTTAAGATGCAAACAAGAAGTGCAATTTCTAGTAGAGCTTTCGGGCTTATTGGAACTCCTTTTTCCAAAAAACTTGTTTTTCTCTTTCAGCTTCTCATTTTCTAAAACCAGTTTTTCTAAATCCTTTTCTTTTAAAGAAAGTTGTTTTTGAAAATCTTTTTCTTTTAGAGAAGCATTTTCTTTTACGCCCTTAATAGTTTTTGAAGCCTTAATAAACTCAGCATATAATTCATCAAAAGCAGTTCGCATTTCTTCAAGAGTAAAGAAGTTTTTAGATGAGATTTGACATATCTCATCTTTGTTGTCTTCTTGTGCCATAAGGCAAAGATTTGCTGCTTCGTCTTCTTCTCCTTCGCTTGACTCATCTCCGGAGTCGCCTTCCCAAGAAATGTATGCACGTTGCTTTTTAAAAGGTTTCTTCTCCTTTTTGATGTTTGGGCAATTTGATTTGATGTGCCCGGTTTCACCACATTCATAGCACTTGATTTGTTCGCCTTGCTTTTTGCCCTTGCGTTCATACTCCTTGCACATGAACTTTTGAAATCTTTTGATAACGAGTCCAAAATCGTTGTCTCCTTCCTCATCAATTTGCGGTTGGCTTGTGCTCGCCTTTAGAGCTATTCTTTGCCTCCTTTGATCATCAACAAAAGGGTTAAGAATAGTAGATTCATAGGTCTTAAGGTTACCTCTTAGTGCGTCGATGGTGACGTTTGAAACGCCAATGGATTCTTGAATTGCATCGGCCTTTGATCTCCATGCCGGTGTGAGACTTCTAAGAATTTTTCGAACGAGCTCTCTATCCGTGAATGTTTTCTTGAGAGCATGTAGGTCATTTACGATTATTGAAAATCGCTCAAACATTTCGTCTACCTTTTCACCTTCCTTCATGTGAAATAATTCATAAGAATGGGTTAGGAAATCAATTTTTGCTTCCCTTACCTGGTCCGTACCTTCGTACGTAACTTCTAGCTTGTCCCACATCTCCTTTACCGTTGTGCAACACGATATTTTCCTGTAATCGTCAGCATTAACAGCACAATATAATAAATTAATTGCTTTAGCATTATTTTGAACCTTTCGGATGTCATCCGCGTCATACTCATCCTCGGACTTGGGAACCCATTCGTTTTCCACCTTCTTTGTTGGAATTTGGTTTCCCTTCATTATCACCTTCCAAAGGTGAAAGCTGTTGGACTGAACGAAGATCTTCATCCTCTCCTTCCAGTACGTGTAATTTGTACCGTTGAATAGAGGTGGTCGTGTGGAGCACTGTCCTTCATCAATTCCTGCAAAAGAGTCACGAGTAGAAGCCATGGATGGTTCTCTCAAACTGTTAAGTTTTCAGAGAGTTGGGCTCTGATACCAATTGTTAGAAAATACGCTTAACGCTAGAGGGGGGGTGAATAGCGTTATAATAAAATTTAGCGTAAACTTGCGGAAATTAAAATTTGCAGGAAATAAATAAGTGCGTTAAATAAACAAAAAGGAAAGAACGCACCGATATATTCTGGTTCACCACAACACGTGGCTAGTCCAGTCCCCGAGAGACTCTCTCGAGATTTTCCACTAACTTGCTAAGCTTACGGGTGCTCAACAAACCTTTACAACTTAAGGACACAAGCCTTAACACCTTTGCTCGGAGATACAACACTCCAAGACTTCAACCAAGGAAACACAAGTTCCTTACAACAAGAGAATCACAATTCTCTTACAAGTGTAATAAACACTAAACACTCAAACAAAATACTCCTTAATGAGTAGATATGAGTAAAAGAAGTAAGCTCTAGATCACAACAACTTTGGGCAGGAATATGGCTCTCAAAAGCTTTATGAAATTGAGTATAAAATGATAAACAAAAGTATGCAAGCTTATAGCAATGTAATGATCAGTTGTAGTATGTTGTTGTGTTTAAAACACTGAAATGAAGTTGTATTTATAGTTGAAAAACTTGGCATTACCGTTGCCTAATTGCCAATTAAGAGTTGCTGATTTTACTCACTGACAATCGATTGTCAAACCCCAACAATCGATTGTCTGCCAGTCAGATCAAAATTCAATCCCAGATTTTACGCTTGATAATCGATTACTTACAATCCATAATCTATTACTGGCAACGTTCAAAAAATCCTTTCCAGATTTTACCACAAACAATCGATTGTCCAGAATCAACAATCGATTACTCAGCAACGTTCAAAAAATCTTTTCCGGATTTTAATCAAAACAATCGATTATACAAAATCAATAATCGATTACCCAATAACGTTCAAAAAATCTTTTCCGGATTTTAATCAAAACAATCGATTATACAGAATCAATAATCGATTACCTGACGGTATTTGAAAACTTTACGACAACGGTCAGCTTCACAATCAATTGCACAAAGTCAACAATCAAGTACTTATCAGTTTTTGAAAAACATTTTAGACACTGTCTCTTTGACAATCGATTGTCCAATGTAACAATCGATTATTTGATAAATTTGAAAATCACTGGAAGACACTGTCTCAACATAATCGATTACCATTAGCTCATAATCGATTATTCTGAGTTTTGAAAAACTTTGATGGACACTGCCTCAGTTACAATCGATTGTCATTAGTTCACAATCGATTGTCATGCAGGTTTGAAAAACCTGATGCTCACTGTCTTACTCACAATCGATTGTCATTAGTTCACAATCGATTGTCATGCAGTCTTGGCTTAAAACAATCGATTATCATAAGTACATAATCGATTATCTTAGTCCAGATTTTTAAGGCATGTCTAAAATTATTTTGACTACTGTAAATATGCATGATTTAAAATCATTTGACATTAAATTAAATATGCATGATTTTGGAAAATAGTTTTATGAGAGAAGCCATGTTACGAGTCAAGTTGTAGGATCAAGATCACAATTAAGAATGACTCAATTAAACTATAAAACTTTGTCTTGAGCTTGAATCTCGTTGTATATCAATTGTGCGCTTGTTTCTTGAACTTCGTCATATATCAATTTTTGCTTCGTTTGTCATTTATCAAAACCTATACAAAAGAACACACGTTTTAGTATATTGCATTGAGAACATGTTTCCAACAGGTCCAACTAGAACAAACCTATTTTCTAAGTTTTCAACCACAGATGAAATTACCGCAACATGGATTTCTTTAATATTCTCAGTGTCAGAAGACCCATGTTCTTCACCTTCATTGGCAGATATAAAGGATTCTGACTCAGAATTGGAGTCAGACTCTTGAGCTTGGCTTTCTTTCATCTGGATAGCTTTCAATATCTCATTTAAAACTTTTCTCAGAGCTCCAGAAGCTACAGTTTTTCTAGCCAACATTTTCTACCTTCGAAACTTAAGTTTTGGAGATTCACCAGGAGGAGTAGATGAGGATGAATTTGAGGGGGTTAAACATGGTTCTTTGTATATGGAGGAAATTTGGGAATTTCTGGAGAAGAGAAGCGATTAGAACTGGAGAAATTATTTTGACGATTTTTAGAATGATGAAGAAAAAAAAGAGATGTGGTTGGTATTTAAAGTGAATTGGACATTAATGCAGTAACGGGAGCTTTTCAGGGGTCAATTAAAAGTATAATCAAACTGCAATTCCAGACTTTTAATGATTATTTGGCTTTCCTAGATATTTGGCAAAAATCACGGTTTTAGAGTTCTAAATAGATGAAATTGGTTCAATGCCTCGATAAATAAAATTTTCTAGGAATTTGGCATGTATAGGGCTTCTGCTCATGATTGAAGTGATAATCTTTCTAATTATGAAAAGTATTGAAAACATACTTGAGCTTTCATATGAACTCATACTGATGAACCAGGTTCTTCATATAGAACTCTCTTGAACATGCCTCATAATAGAAAAAACTTTGTAAGAGATCAATGAATTATATATACACATGTTACAAGAGTATACTAATTAAAGTATGAACTGACCCTATTAGGTGATCTTAATCATCCCTAATTCTAACATGTTCCTCTCAGTAGCAAAGAATTCTATGGAAATCAGACCTTTCTCATAGTTTTCTCTTAAGAAATGGTTCCTCACATATATGTGTTTATGATGAACGGGGTTTTTTGTCATACTTATAACACTAGTGTTATCGTAAAATATAGGAATACAACCAACTTCAATACCAAAGTCTACCAGCTGCTGATTGATCCATAGCAATTGAGCACAACAAGAGGCGGCATCAACATATTCAGCTTCAGCAATAGATAAGGCCACAGAGTTTTGATTTTTGGTAGCCCATGACACAATACATGAACCAAGAAAGTGAAACATACCTGAGGTGCTCTTCCTATGCACTAGAAAACCTGTATAATCAGCATCGACATATCCTACTAGATCGAAATTGCTACCTTTGGAATACCAAAGACACATATCAGTGGTGTCGTACAAGTATCTTAGTATCCTTTTGACAGTAGTCAGGTGAGGCTCTTTATTACTTAGAAGCAAACACAAAGCCATACACTAAAAATAATGTTAGGTGTGATAACAATAAGATATAGAAGTGAGCCAATCATACCCCTATACAACTTTTGATCAAATGATGAACCAGGTTCATCAACATCTAATTTAGTAGCAGTTTCAATGGGTATGTCTATTTCTTTTGATTCTTCCATTTTAAACCTTTTGATTAGCTCCTTTGCATACTTCTATTGATGGATCATGGTTCCATTTGGACTTTGTCTGATTTATAAGCCTAAGAAGAAATTAAGCTCACCCATCATGCTCATTTCAAACTCATTCCCTATCAAATTTACAAAGTCCTTACTTAGCTTATCAGTAGTGGCCCAAAGATTATGTCATTGACATATATATGTACAACAAGGAGATCCTTACCTTTTTCCTTTAAGAATAAGGTACTATCAATTTTACCTCTCTTGTAACCGTGCTCCAGCAAAAATTTTGACAATCATTCATACCATGCTCGTGGGGCCTGCTTGAGTCCATAGAGATCCTTGTCTTACTTGTACATATGCTCAGGACATTCCTTGTTCTCAAAACCTGGTAGTTGTTTCACAAATACTTCCTCTTTCAGGTAGCCATTTAGGAAGGCACTTTTGACATCCATTTGATGCAGAGTGAATTCCATGTGAGTTGAAATGCTATAAGGAGTCTGATTGCCTCTAGTCTTGCAACTGGAGCAAAAGTATCATCATAGTCTATGCCCCCATCTTGGCTATAACCTTGGACCACCAGTTTTGCCTTGTTTCTTGCAATTGTTCCATCTTCATCAAGTTTATTTCTGAAGACCCATTTTGTATCAATGACTGATCTTTCCTTTGGCCTTGGAACTAGATGCCAAACTTGAATTCTCTCAAACTAATTGAGTTCATCTTGCAAGCAATCACCCATTCTGCATCTTGCAAAGCCTCGGCAACATTTTTAGGTTCAATAAGAGACAAAAATGCATCAAAAGCACATATATTCTTTAATTTTTATCTAGTTTTAACTTTAGATGTTGGATTAATGATAATGTTCTCAATAGGGTGAGAACTTTGATACTTGTGAGGTTTCACAACCAACTGGTTTCTGCTAGATGTTTTTCCCATGTTCTGTTGCTCAGGAACAGGGTCATGAACAGGTTCTTTCAAGGGATTTATTTCAATTCCTCTTTTATTAGTTCCCCCTGTCAGGTTGAAGAACATATTCCATCACATTTTCCTTCTATTAGTGCCACTCTGACCTTAGTTGAGGCTTCATCCAAGTCCTTTACCAATCCAATGACTTTATCTTCATGTTCCTGTCTCAGAAAGAATGTTAGTTTCATCAAATACTACATATACATTTTCTTATATGCACAAAGTTCTTTTATTAAACACTTTATATGCTTTGGTATGTGAATAATATCCCAAGAATACTCCCTCATCACTTCTTGGATCAAACTTATCTATGGAGTCTTTTCATTATTGTGCACATAGCACATACAACCATAGTCTTTTCATTATGAGGCAATATACTAGAAAGCAACATGGTCCTAGCCATGTTCTCAAGAGTCCTATTCTTTTTTTCAGCTACTCTATTTTGTTGAGGAGTTCTAGGGGCAACAAAATTATGATATATACCATTTTCATCACAGAATTCAGCAAACTTGGAGTTTTCAAATTCAGTTCCATGATCAGATCTAATGGATGCAAGTTGATTTCCTAATTGTTTCTGAGTTTTTCTAACAAATGCAATAAACATGTCAAATGCTTCATTTTTAGAAGTTAGAAATAGATCCTAGGTAAATCTAGAATAATCATCAATAAGCACCATTACATATTTTTTTTCCAACCTCTGCTCATGGTTCTCGTTGGACCACAGATATCCATATGGACCAGTTCCAACGACTTGGTTGTACTTACCATTTTCTTGCTTTTGAAGGATGATCTTACCTGCTTCCCCCTTGCACAGGCCTCACAGACTTTGTCTTTCTCGAACTTGATATTAGGTAACCCTATCACCAGGTCTTTAGAGACTAATTTGTTTCAGCTGATTTAGAATGGCATGACCAAGTATTTTGTGGCCCAGGAGGGGATCATTATCTATCACACTTAGACAAGTTAGTTCATTTTCTAAGAGAGTGGAAAAATCTAGTAATGTAAATATTGTTAGCTCTTTTTCCTTGCAAAACAATCTTGTTAGTGGTAAGATTAATGCATATAGTAGAGGTGAATGCTACAAGGTTACTTTTGTCACATAGTTGTGATACACTGATCAGGCTATATTTCAAGCCATCTATTAAGTAGACATTATCAAAAAAGTGAGAGTATGTCTTACCTACCTTTCCAACCCCAATAATCTCACCTTTCTTCCCATTTCCAAAGGAGACATTCCCTTCCCTTAAGTCTTCAAGTTAAAGGAATTGGTTCTTGCTTCCAGTCATATATTTTGAGCACCCACTATCTATGCAGCATATTTGGTACTTCCCTTCACTTGGACCTGAAAAAAGAAATCATGGATTAATCTTAGGAACCCAAACTAGTTTGGGTCTGTATCTATGGGCAAACGGATAAATCATATTTCTTTTAGCCTACTCAGGCAGCTTGCTCTTTTCTTGAATAAAAGTTTTGTTCCTTTGACTGGCCTTTTCTTTTGCATTACATTCATATTTTTAATAGCCAGTCTTGCCACAATGTCTGCAGATTTTATTCTCGAGAAGTTTAAGGTACTTGCTTTTAGGTTCTCACTTGGTGCTTGAGTCCCATATCCAAGTCCTCTTTTGTTGCTAATATGATGCTCTTGCAACCAAAAAAGTGCATCGGAAGCCTTGTTCCATTTGCAAGTTCTGTCTAGTTCATGTTTCACTTTTCCTAGATCTTATTTTAGGACTTTAATCAATTCATCCTTCTTATACAACTCATCCTTCATTTTTCCTAAGTTTTCCTCTAAAGTGAGATATGTGCGATCATCTTTCTTCTTTCCTGTTCCTAGTTTC